>KV426397.1:0-41349 GCA_001632375.1 Exidia glandulosa HHB12029
AGGCTGGAGGTACGTTGCGGCGGGGCGGAAGCGTTGCGATCGTCCGCGTCGCCGGCGTCATACTCGTCGTACTCCTGCCGTCTGGTGGTCGAATCACGGAACCCGCTCGAGGACGAGGAAGGCTGGAATCCGCCTCCAGTGCTGTAAACTACGGCGTTTCTTGAACATCGCGCGGAAGTAAGGGAGGAAGAGTGTAAGACGTACAGTCGCTCGTACTCGACACGCCACCACCGCTCCAGCCGCCTCCGCCTCCGCTGACAGCCTCAGAGCCGAAGCCGCCATAGCGCGAGCCGCCAGAGGAGAAGGAGAGGTTGCTGCCCTCGTTGCCGGTGCCGATGTACTTGTTCTTGTTCGCCTTCGCCTTCTTGCGTTCATTGCGCACTTTGTCGAGATCGTTGAGGAGTTCGACGATTTCTCGGGAACGATTGCGGACTGGAGGGCGGGAAAGCACGTTAGCATACGAGGAGCGGAGGAAAGAATGGTCAGTCAAGGTGCGACGATAATGAATGTGTATACGGCGGAGAGGATGTTGCACATCGGTGAAGGGAGCGCCGGGACGTCTTTCGCGGCCAGGATTTCGTGTGGCAGTGGGCGGCAGAGCGGAAACCGTGAAGAGAAAGCCAATCCTCCATTCACGCCTGTACGCTGTCACTGTCGGAGCCAGCGATAGACACGACACGGCGTTCCAGCCCTGCGCTGACAGAAGCCAGCGGAGGGTCGACTAGGACGAACAGGGACGGGCTCTCGACGTCGCCGCGATCTGCACGATCGAAATGGGGGACTGGCGAACGCACCGTTGATACCCTGGTCCTTGCCCTTGTCGTCGATGTAGTGGAAGTTGCGGAGCATCTTGATCGTGCTCAGGTGTGCGCGGGCGTCGTCGACCGTGCGCTCTGAGCCGTTCTTGATGAGAAATTCGAGAAGCTGGAGCGCCTGGATTCTGAGGTCAGTACAATGGCGAGAAAATGGGATGGGAACGCGCCTTGTATATCTGGCGCCATTGTCTGGCCTCCTTCTCCATGAACCGGGCGTATATACACGGCATGATTTCGTTGAACTGCTGACTGCGCGAGGGTGTCGGTAACGGCGAAGTATTGCAGTCAAAGCAGACATACTAGTTGAATGTTCTACACCGGAGATAAGTCAGAGTCTTAAGCGCCAGATGATCACGTACCCTTGCGCGATTTCGTTCATGAGCGTCGAGCTCGCGCCCCTACGGATTCTCGTCAATCTCAAGCTCTGGTCCGACTGACGGCGCGCAGCGCACCAGGGGTCGTCGTTGGTCGCCTCGCGGACCTTGGCCTCCATCTCGCTCACGTTCAGGACGATGTTTTTGGCCTGCAGCGCGCGGTCAACGGCGAGGTCGGCGGCGAACGTGGCGCGCTCGGACCTGGTTGTAGACGGATTTCACGTCGTACATCGTGACCTGCGAGAGCTGCTTGCCCAAATTCTCGAGCATGTCCATCTTGGCTGACGGGTGCGCGGCGCGGCCGGCAGCGACGACGACGAGGGTCGGACGGAAGGAAGTTGGTGATGCATCCGGTTCCGGCCGTTTCTTGAACTCTTCCACCGACCACAACCTCAAAGACATACTTCAACATATGCAGCTTCATTCTGGAGAAATTCTGCTTTCATTTCTTGCAATTGGGCACTTGTTAGCAAGACGGGAACTTTTACCGGCCACTCGAGCCCCTGACTCTCCCGGTCATCTGTCCTGTCGGCCCTCCGTGCATGATGCCGACGCCAGGCCGCGTATCTGCGTAGTCTCCTCTTCTTACAGGGGCTCGGTGTCGTTCGCAACGGCTTCAATGCGGAACTCTTGTGATCTCGTTTGAATACAGACTTGGGCTGGACCATACTGCCATGCTCGCAGGCTTCAAAAGCAGCCCTCGTTCTCACCGTCAACCTCACTCATCCTCCAGACAACACATCCATCTCCAGCGCAGCGCGCCTCACTCTCACATCTCTCTCAACTCACAATGCCTGCCCAACTCTACGCCGCTGAGCCGTTCTGGAAGATGGACAACGCCTTCCACGTCAAGGATACGGACGGCTCCGTTCACCCGTTCAACCTCGCCGATCCTACCACCGACGGCGGCGAGCTCTCCCGCAACCTGTTCGAAGAAACTGCTGTCGCTCCTCCTCCTCTCTCCAGTACGCATCTCACTATCACTTCTCCTCTTCTTATCTCTGACCGGGGGTCTGTAGAAACTCTCTCCGGCTCGAGCGTCTCAAGCCGTATCGGTGACGTTGGGTATCTCGACCCCTGGACACAGCGCTTCACCGTCCTCTTCAACGCCTTCGACCCCGCACGCACCGGCGCGCGCACTACCCTCCGCACCGCGCGTTCCGTTTCAGACCCATTCTTCAGCGTTCCGCCTACATGGCAGGACAAGCTTCGCAACACCCTCCAACGGTCGCGGTCCCGCACCGCCGAAGAGCCAGCACTTACAAGCGCGATGCGCCGCGGACGCGTGAACGTCGTCGAGCTTTCCGCGCCGATGAAAGCCGCGATGTTGAAGTGGTTCGAGTACTACATCTACGAGATATTGTTCGTGTACGAGACGTCGGAGCATTGGCTCTGGGGCGTTGAGAGCATTATGATTCGTACGTCTCTCTTTCGTCTTATCTTCCTTCCGCAATGCTTACTGGATGTGCAGGTACAGGAGGCGTAGAGGTCCTTTCGAACGCGTCCGGCTCGAGCTCGGGTTCGGAGTCGTCGTTCGAGCTGCAGGCTGTCTCGGGTCTGGACGAGTTGTGCTGCAGACGCTTTGCAGTAGAGATGTTCGGCAAGCTGGTCTGGCCGAAGGAGTGGGAGTCGGCGTCGAAGGATAGTCTACTCGAGCCTGTGGGAGTCCCTCAGTAATTCCTTTGGTCACGGACCCAAAATCAAGTCTTCATCCTTACTTCACCGTTCTATAAGGTCACACACACACCCTAACAATCGACGCGTGGAATTGAAAGTTGCAAAGCCGACTTGAACGGGGGTGAATGTCGTTGTGTGACGATTCCGGAGCCGGGAGAACAGCCGTGCCGCGTCTGCAGTGCCTCTCCCTCCGTTAATGACCCGGACGGCGTACAGTACTTCAGGACCGCCTCGCGCAACTTGTGTAGCCACTATGAAATGCTGCCGGTTCGTACACAGGTTCTGTACTGACGCACGACGGTAAAGCCGAGCTTTGGAACGAACTACTAGCAGACGATCTAAAGGACCGTTATGCGTTGAAGGCCAGGCGGACGCAATACGCCAAGTCGCATTATACGACGAGCGGCGTCACATGCAAGGTCGTCCCCAGCAACTATAACACCGCCCCTTATAGAATACGTCAGCCATACTGTGTGGGAAGTTTAGGCTCAGGTTGGCATGCACTGTAACAGTCTCCGGAAACGTTGAGACGGTTGATGGAAACCACGACACCGCCCGCCCCCCTCAAATACTTCTACCTCACGCTCCCCAGGTCTCAACCACACATCTCTCTTCCCTGTATCCTCCGACGAGCTATGGATAGACGCAAGACCAGTCAAAATCCAGACCAGTTCAGAGACCTGCTACAGCGTGCCGCCGAAGGGGTCGCGCTCTTCCATCCATCCTTAGATGTGGAATATGGCGGCGCTGTCGGTGACTGTGGTTACGTGGAATCTGGTAGATTCTGGAAGGTGCAGTCTCGGGTCGTCCAGTCATACGCCTGTAGCAGTACTGATTAGGCACATTCAGCTGTTCAATGTCTTCGACCCTCCGCCCGGTATCCCTGGACTAGCGCCACCCGAACACGGCGCTCGCAGAACCGAAATACTGCCGAACAATGGCGTGCTAAAGTCATCCAATACTAGTTCCTTTTCCTTGCGAGGAGGACTACCTTTCTCGTCCCCCCCGTAAGCAGAAGCGACGGGTAGTAATAATATACTCACGAATAAGATTAGATTCGAGATCGAGGCGAGTCTCAAAGTGTCGCATAACGAGGCTTCGGTTGCGTTTCTTGCGTATGGAGGGCAAAGCCACGAGGTTGACGAGTGGCGCGACACGAAGACTCTGAAGGATTACTTGCTAAAGCACGAGGATGCCATCATCGCGGCATTCAACATGACTCCCGTTGCTTCCTACGGCCTGTTACTTCTCTTTGGAACGACGAGAGTCAGCGCTTGGTGTGGAGGAGTCGCTCACGCGTTCGGCTCCAGTGTGCAGGCGAATATTAGAGTCACCCTGGTGGGGATCGACATTGTCGAAGGAGCTGTAACAAGCGAAACAGCAAACCGGGTACGATAACACCGAGATTTCGTATTACACGCTGATTTCGGGTCTCAGAGCGCGTCGACCCAAACTGATTGGGCGATAACACGAGGACCACTTGACACCGCAGACGGAGATTCCCTACCGAAGTATTGCGTAGTTGTGCGCCCAATAGTCGTTCGAAGAAGGGAACGTCTTTGGAAGCGTGCAACCGCAATGCTTGAAGTCCGTGCGTCATCGGGAAACGTATGTATCGCCTTCAAGAATGATCCTAGTAGGAGAACTGACGAACCCGTTAGAGTTCGCGATCTCAAGATACGGGGACCAAGAACACAAATAGTTCAACTGCGTCAACTGCGTCATCACCTACTTCCGAACAGGTGCTACCTCTCTCATAGGAACTATGGAACTAGCTAAATGGCGTAGGCGCCCCCGAAGGGTTCGTCTACCCCGGAGATGGACTCGGTCGCCAGCTTTTCATCAATGTCCGATGGTACGCCACCTGGATGCTGTGTGCGGGACCGAAATCAGAGAATAATTCGTCTTTTGGCCTTCAGACGAGTTCGAGAACGTATCGGTGAATCTGCTTGCGCAGATTCTCGACAACGTCTTAGGAGAAGATGCCGCTATTTCAGTTGCCGTAGCTGATTGGAATATTGTCAGCGCGTATGCCCAGGTACAAGTGACCGTAATATCAGCCCACAGCGCGACATACTGACAACCATAGACCTACGATGAACTACCCGATATCCTGTGCCGAAAGATCTATAACATTCGAGAGGATGGAACCTCGGCTCGTAAGGCACTGCATACGGCGAGCATATGATCCTCACAAGTTGCCGCAGAACGGATCGCAGAGGTTACAGGATTGCTTCCGCCCAGCAATGAAGCAACCGCAGTGCAGGAGGAGGCGACCGGTACGATCTACTTCGGATTCGAAGAACACGACCTAAACACACTAGTACTACCCGACGCCGCGGACTCCCATATTGTCCCTCATCTCTCCGTTGCCGATGCTGGGAGCAATGAAGAAACAGAGGGCCGGCAGTCGTTGCCTATCTTCAAGTTTGCAGTACGGGCTACATCCTCAAACATGAAGTCTCAAGACTGACTCGGACTGCCCCTGTAGATTGGCCACAGAGTTCTAGTATCTGGCAGCAGACCGGCCACTATTCTTGGATTCGAGGTAGGGTTCGTCCCTACTACATGCAGACGACGGGCTTAACAGTCCATTTTAGTTCACTCCTTCGGGCCAACCACTTGCTGTCGTGCAATATCTGAATGGCGCGCAAGATCGGATCCTGCCTCATGCCCTTACGCGCTTCGGCACGTGAATGCCAACTTCTACCATTAGACGCCTGACTGCTGTATTCATAGCTCTACGTGTGCACCGGATGTTCTGTAACTTGATCGCACACATTGGTATGCTTCCAAACGAGAGCATGTTTCGATGTATGTCTCACAAGTGAAAACATTGCGATTCTCCGCTTCGATTTGGAACCATCGAGGCATTATCTTCCGCGCTCAAGCGGCAGTCCTCTGAGTCAGTTTTACCATTGCGGCCCTGCATTCCAGTTGCCGATCGTTTAGCCACAGTAAAGTCCTGCGCTTTACTGGGTCGAGAAGGACGCTGTGCTTTGTTCAGTTCTGATGCCGATGCCGATAGACGCGTGCGCAAGGAAAGGTGTGTAGCTCTGTAAGTTCATGGACCATCACCGAATGTCTCTGCCTAATCTGGGCCTTGCACTGTAACGGTCTGTGTCTCGATGTCTCGCCATCACCGCCCACCTCTCAGTAATCCCACGGTGCCATCTGTCCCTGATCCTCGGCATAAGCCCTACTTATCTCGGGCCCACACGACTTCTGGACGGACAAAGCAGTCGGTGCATGCGCTTTGAAGCATTCCGTCAGTCTAGCCCTCTTTCCTCCTCAGTTTGAGCCACTCCTCTCCACACGGGCGACCACCCCACGATCCTACGGTTCTGGTCTCACTGCAGCGGAGCGATGGTTGATTGTACGCGGCTTACCAGTGCTCACCTCCAAGAAAGGGGAGAAATGCAAGGTTGGGAAAACACCTAAACCCAAGTATGGGAGCGCAGGAGCTTCAGGACTCGATATCGACTAGAAGTTGATCGCTCCAGAGGTGGCGCAGTGGATCGACACGACGCCCCCACTGAATCGTACTGTGGATCTCGAACGAGGAGGCGCACAACTACGTCTTCGTTGACGAGAAAGGTTACGAAGACGACCTGCAGACCTGCCGCAACTGTGTATAACGCCTACAACTCTGGGAGACCGAACATTGTTTTTGTCCGTGTCGAGTACTAGGATCGTCGACTAGCTCTCAGTGACGACTCCAAATTTAAAGGCATGGGCCGACATTACATGCCTTTCATGCCCCCCAGATTTCTTGTGACGTTTGCGACGTGCTTTCTTCCATCGCTCGGTAGCATTCCCGCGCGTGTGCAGTTCCTCGCGAGTGCCTACGAAGGGTTGGACCCGAGCTTCTATCCATCCTCTACAATCGTCCTCCTCGCTCGAAATCGCGGCTTAGCTCGTCAGAAGGAGCGACACGATGCGTCTGAGGGTCCGGGGAGAGACAGTGACGCCACCGCAGGGAACTATGTGCACGACGAGCTCGTCCTCGCCAAAAGCACTTTACATCACAGGGTCGACGTCGACGTACAAGAGTGCGGCAGTCGAGCTGATATCGGTCCGAGACGACTGGAGACGACTGTTCTTGCGTCCAGCATTCGATCCACAACGAGGATCCACACGAACGGTCCAGCTGCTGGCAAAGATCGACGAAGGAAGAGGATCTACTCTGGCGTACGAAGTTCAATTCATGCGCACGATGTGCGCTGCGAGGTCGGCAGCACAGACGTGCGTAGGAATTTTGTGTCTTGTGTCTTATATCGGTACAGGTCAGCGCTCGCTCGCGGCCGCAGAACTAGTCATCGTCGAGGTCCAGATCGCCTTCGAACGCGCCTTCGTCGTCCACGTACTCCGGCTCGTCGTCGTTCCCGTCCTTGTCCCAGCCGTCGTTCCCCTCCATATCCATCGCGAGCGCCGCAAGTTCGGCCTCCGTCACAACCCTTGGCGCGCCATCGGCATTCGCGTTAGGCGACTCGTCGAGCGAGTCCTTGACGCGTTGCAAGATGTCGTCCATCTTATCGAGCATACGTTCTTCCAATTCCTCGACAATCTGCTTGCGTAACAATGAGGGAAGGAAAAGACAACGCAGAAGGGAACCGACGCACGACGTAGAGCTCGATGGGTTCAGTCGGGGCGAGGTTGGCGATTTGGAGTTTCTCGGCCTTCGTCAAGCTTTCCGGAGCGAGCGAGCGCACGAGCTTCGATATGCCCTCCGCAGACTGCTGTGCTGTAGGTTGGAACGGCGCAGAGAGATATTCTATCGCCTATTCAACGCGTTCAGCACGCGCACCGAATCTATACGCGCCACGCACCTCAAACTCGACCGTGCGCAAGTTCTCGATAACTTCGTCTGTGGGTACGGCCGCGTTTAAGTCGGTGCCGTGCTCTTTCTTGACGGCGAACGCGGCTTTGGCGTGCGCGAGCTGCTCGGCTTCGTGCTCCTTCAGCAGCTGTAGCACTTCGTAGTTGCACAGCAGCGCCGCGCGCGCATTTACAACCTGGAACGACGTGAGCTAGCTATAGTGAGTGTACTGTGAGCGCGTGCCTCCATCGCGTCTCTTGCGCGTCGCGGTCAGAGGCGAAGGACCGGCAACTGCCAGCCAGCCACCGTGCTTTGTTCCTGCCCTGCCCACAGCGGAGCGCCGGCTTGTCACTGGTCTATGAGGAACCAGAAGGACGGATTCCCTTCAACTGTCGAGCCGTCCATCTGTTCGACATGCGCAACATTACACCCTACACCCTACACCCTACAGTACGGTAAGCGGGGTGATCTGGGCACCGCTCAGCTCCGGATTCTCCAGCCATGGTTGTCTTCAACCCCATGCCTAGGGCACAATGCCCACATCCCTGGCGGCCGTTCTCCTCACTCCTGGCATTGCCTCGATCGCCCTAGCGAGGTTCACAACCCCAGGATGCTGGCAGCGGAACTGTCTAGTCCAGAACGACGCTGGGGCGTTATGCGTCCAGGCTGCGTATAACGGAGCGCCTACCACCTGCAACGACAAAGTCCTCTCGCGCCTTCTCGATGTTCACGTCCACTCCAAGATCGGGCTGTCGATTGCTTACTACGACGAGCGCGGGCACATCCTTGCACCAGCTATTTGGCCCGTCCCCGCGCCGCTACCATTCCCCGTCTACGTGTGCATGAGCGGCCGTCGTAGCGACGCTAACGACCACTATCGCACGCTCTGCCGCACGGCTCTGCACGACGACGACGTCTACAACGCTTCAGCGTATGACCGCGTGTGCGCAGTAGAGCGACCGCAGGGGTTTGTCTCCGACGGATGTTACAGCGTCAACGCGGTCCCCAGTACGAACCCGCTCGACAATCCAGCGCTTGTTCATGCGGTGTTTGTCCTGGGCGCGATTGTCACCATCGGGACGCTCGCGACCTACTTCCGCAAGTCGCTCAAGCACGGGTGGAGGTTCTTCGTCACCAGCCGTTATGGCCGGCGCTTCCTGGGCGTTACGAGGCGTGAAGATTGAGTCGCAAGGGTTTATTGTGCCCCATTATCCTGGTCCGTCGTGTACTCATCAAAGTACATCAGGCTGACCGCTCGAGCATTCGATATCGGACTCTATCCTCCAGGCAACGACACACATCGTGAAGGGTCAGTTATCTCGCGCTCCTCACTACTTCTTCACGTACTCGGCACTTACTCTGTCCATTTAACCGTGAGTGATTACTACGGATCAGGGACTTCGAGTTCCTCATCAAGTTGCTTCTCAGAAACGTAACGACGCGTCGCACCAACCAACGAGGGCCGCAAGTCCGGGCTCTGGACGATGACCTTCACTAATGTTCGACGAAGATGCTTGTCTTGTCTTGTCGCCTAGACTCTTCTCGCTCTCTATTGCTACCTCGGCTGTCGTTTCGTTTGCGCGCTTTCGAGAAGGTGGCATGTACACGGGGTTCATCCCGCATCGGTCACTGTCCATGCACTAAGCCACGCTATTCTCTATGACCATGATAATCTACCTCTCATCCCACTCGATATGCCAGTATTGAGAGCGTTGAATCGGATATCACTCCTCCTCTGCTTTTAAGACTTTCTGTTGAAAAGATGACTTAGACTCGCTGTGGCATTGCCATCGTCGCCTCCATTGTCAGCTCGAGCTTCGCCTGTGAACGGCCCACCATGCCTACCATAACATGACCTATATTGACCGATATTTTGGTTGTCTGCTCATTGTTCGTATTGCTCTGGAGTGCTGACGGTGATCAAGTCAGAATCTTACCAGGACGTCCCAGGATTGCCGCAGACGAAGGATTGCCGCAGATGACAAGCGGCAAGCTCTCTCGTAGCCTCACATAATCGCTTGTATTGACGACAGTGGAGGTGAGAGATTACAGTTAGAATAAGTGATGACATAGACATACATAGGATGACGGTGGGAGTGCAGATGGACAAGTCATCCCTTCTTTCCACGGTAGAAAACCCATTCATGTCAGTCGCAGTCCAGAGAGCGGGACTAGTAAGAAAGAAGTGCCTGCAACTAGGAAGATGCAGAACGAGTGAAGGCTTACGTAAGGACGGAAGAATACGGTCCCACGATATCCGCATAGTACGGACGGGCCGGCCGTCGGATGCGCCAAAAGTCAGGGGTAAGATAGTCAGACCAGCCTATATCTCTATCTTTCTATAGTAGCAACATTAGGTTGGAAGGTCGGGGCCATCTGGATTAGAGTCCGGAGACGAAAGTCCGCTTCCTTCGGGTTGGAACCACAGTTGGCATCCGACCACCCCCGGGTAGGTATTTTTTTCCCTACTCACTATACACTTGTCCATCTACTTTGTGTCATCTCTTATGAGTTGAGGATATCCGCGTCTGATGACGATTACTATAAAGCAAAAGATCCATCACCCCACCCGGCCCTTCGTTATACCTGCGATGCATTGCTGTCGGCTACGATGTAACAGTGTACCATACTAAGGATTCGACACTCATAAGCTCTGTACTTGCGCACCACCGTGACATGGGAGATTAGAGTTCGCGGAGGGTACGGGTACAAGTAAGCGTCATCGTTAAGCAGCTTCGAACATGCGCGTTAAGCGCGGATATGAGTGTCTACAAGGTCTTGTACTTGTCGGCACCATCGAAGGAGACGACGACTTGCGGTACATGGAGGAAAACGTCAGCCGGCCAACACTCGCCGAGGACGCTCCATTGAAATTCACAAATCTGCGCTCCCGTACACCGCGGAACTTGAAGAACTCAGACGATGAGGGAACATCTGCACAAACGTCGCGCAGCTCGATTCGTGCAGGTCTGATAACATCTGAGTGGAGCATTGCTCCGAGTCGGCCGCCGGCGCAATGTTCGGTCGCTTGCGTCGTCTAGGACCTGATAGCACACGAAACGTGCGCTAGATGCTGCAACCTCACAAGACTCACAGAAGATCATGCGCGCTTGTTAGCCGGGAGGCGGAGGTATTGGTGCCCAAGGTTGAGTCGATGAATGGGCGGGCGAACTGTGTGAAGTCGAGGGGCTCAGGAAACGTTGTCAGAGGGTGAAAGGTATCCAAGTGCATGGAATAGTTGAGGTATACTACAGACGCACGATAATAGCCTGCTGTCGATAGTCGAACACGCCGAGTACAAGTTGAACGGGCTCGGAGGAAGATGTGCTCCATCGGGACGTCATTTTCATGATGTAGCTCCAGACACTCTAGTCCATCCTCTTCGTCGTCGCCCTCGCACGCTGGTTCTTCAAGCTCGTAAGTAGCTCGTGCTTCGTCGTCTCATCCACTCGCGAATCTACCGCATCCAGTCATGTAGTACGTTGATATAGGATAGCAAGCAAGACGGAGGTGCGAGCGCCTGGAATAGACTGGCACAAGGTGCGATTGTTTCCTTTCGTGGGGTTACTGGGGGTGGACGGCGACAAGAATGGGTCGGGTGTTGTCGTACCGAGCTTCCCTTGGCGTATGCAGTATCGAATGGAATCCATCCCTTTTCCACTTTCTACGTGCTCATGACTAGCCGTCGAAGGCGTCCCAAGTGATCCAAGGATACTGCCCTGGATGTAATCGTGCGCGGACAAGCTGGTACGCTGCGCTCAAAGCGTTTAGCGATGCACTGGCAGATGAGCACGGCGATAACGCTAATAGGCGATAGGTAGTCTAGCCCGTGTCAATGGCTCTGTGGCCCGCGCTGCCTCCTGCTGCGAGGTAGCATCAAGCGCCTAGCAGCCATGTAAGCTGACGCGGACGCGAACTCTGAAGCAGATTTCAAGGACGGTACGGAGACAGGAAGGGGCGCGACCGGGTGCGTCCGACGCACCAAGCGTCCGCAAGAAGTGTTGGTCGACGCTCTCGTCGGCCTCGGGTACCACCACCACGGTGACACATGGTATTGAGAGGAAGTAGGAGCTCCTGTGGCCGAAAGAAGCGCGCCGAACTTCGCCGGGCGCGCAGACACACAGAGACATAGTCTGAAGAACGACGTCAGACGTTCCGAGCGCATTGACGGACAAGGTAATAGATCATTGCTGCATGAACGCCGTCGTTGAGGTGCTGCGTTGCGTACCCAAGGTCGAACAAAGGGTCGAGAGCGGCGTGGCCGTGTGCAAGTACTGCGGCATTCGCAGGCGTGGAGTCTTGTCTCTCTGACAGTCGTCTGCAAGGCTAGTGCAAGTCGACAAGTCGCGTAAGCGCTTGCAGGGCATTGGTCGAGCGGACAGGGCATAGACCTGAAGTCCATCGGCGGTCGCGAGCACCGTAGAGTCCCAGCGTCGGCGTTGCGATCTCAAGCTGGATGGTGCGCGCGCGCAAAAACCTCTATGTAGAGCGAATACTGTTCGGAGTCCACTCCATCGACAACGGCGTCACGGCATCACAGAAGGCAAGAGAAGAGCTGGCGATGTGCGTTGCAATGGTACAACTCGGAAGCCAAGTTATGACCGGGCACGTCCGAGGCTTGCTTTCCGTTCAAAATCAAATGCATGACTTCTCCGCATCCAACAAGGAAAACAAAAAGACTACATAGAGAAGACTAAGCCATACCCGGCACGACGACTCTATAATACAACGGCTCGACTGGACCAGCAAATGCCATGACGCGCGTGAAGAAGTGTTGGAACTTCTGGCGCGCTAAGACGATGTCGCCCGTCGTACCAGGAGGCGCCGCGAGCATCATGCTCCTCAGCGCGGGCAGCACGAGCACGAAGTCAGCTTGTGACCAGAGTGCCGCGTGCGCCTCGCCCGACACCCACAGGTGAACGTCGACGACGCGCGGCAGTCGCATCCCCTTCATCTCTGCGTAGTACGACGGGGGGATGTTATCCCACACAGAGAGATACTTCGTCGCGTCGCACACTCTACGGTCGCGCAGGAGCTTGATCGCGCGGGGAGAGCAGTCGTAGAAAGTGCGGATGCGACCAGCGTCGTCGTGAATGGTAATGGTGTCTCCTGCCTCGTTCGCGCCGAAGACAAGCATCTGCACCGGATGCCGCTCGATGATGCGCACGACATTTGCTGGGCGAAGGCGGTGAAAGGTGGCGACCTGGTCGTCGAGGGTCGAGAGCAGGTGGGTGACAAAGGCATCCTCCGCGGGGTCCTCGTCGTCCTCGTCGTCCTCGTTGTCAGAACGAGATGCCCGCACGGTCGCGTCAGAGTCATCGCTGTCGGATGCGTCGAGCTCGTGCTGCACTCTCGCCTGTCGACGCTCCCTCCGCTTCTGGTTCTGGTTGCGGCGACGAGCGGCCCGCCAGTTGTCAGAACGCTTCGGGTTCTCCTTCTTGATTCGCGGGAGAGACGCGAGGCGACGCTGGTGTATCCAGGTGCGAATGGCGCCGGTGTCGGTGTCAGTGTCGGCGGTGTTAGGAGGGATGCGATTGGAGTCGAGTGGGAGTGAGTCGAGGGCGGCGTTGGGGTTGGGTGCGGCGGCGGCGCGATCTGCATAAAGAGCGTGAGGAAATGGTACAGGCAAGCGTGAGCGGGAGATGACGTACAGAAACCAGGCGGCAAGGCGTATAGATGGGGAGAGAGCGACGAAGAAGATGACCACCCGGAAACTACAGAAGTACAGGTCAGGACACGGTGAAGATGCGAAATTCCAGCAACGTACCGAGGTCGTCGTCGGCCACTGCGGTCTGGTGGCCATGGTCCTCGAAAGACTCCTCGTAGCGGCTCCCTGAGTTGCGGCGCGTCAGAACAGCGGATAGGAGGTGCTTAAGCGTGTAGATTAGAGGACGTACAGACATCGGCAGGTGGTTCAGAAACGAGGTTTGAGGAGGAGGATGACGACTGCGGGTAGTCGTCCCCTGTAGACCGACGAATCAGGAGGTGTAATGAGGAGTGGATGGAGAAGGGGACACACAGACGTCGGTGGCGAGCGGGTAATTGAAGTCTAAGCGCGATCAGGATGCCGAATAGGAAGATTTTCAGCGAAAGCGATATACCGAGGTCGACGGCGCTGGTAGAATGTCCACCGAACGAATCTGCGTCGCTCCCTGGAGTAAACTGTCAGCACACGGTGTAGCAGGTACTCCTGTAGGGGGCATGACGTACAAATATCCGACGCGCCTGGATCGTGGAGAACATAGTCGAGCCGGGCGAGGACGAAAAGAAGATACATTAGGACGCAGCACAGAGAGAATGCGCAGAAGGGAATCGTACCGGGATCGAAGTCGAGCGAGTATCCGTCCGCGGAGGCCGAGGTCGAGAACTGCTCGTCATGGCCGCCGTCAGGGAGCCAGGCGCTGGACGGGCGAGGGTCAAGGGTTGTGCCAAACGCGTAGAAGGGGAAAGCGTGTGTAGACATTGCAGAAAATGAAAGGAGGTGGGCGTCGACGTGAGCGAGCGTGGGGAGAGAGCGAACGTGAGCGAGGGCGATGAGAACGCGACCAAGGAAGAGATGTGAAGACAAGCGCACCGCTCAGAGGCCGCCTTTTATGGCCTCCAGGCTGGCCCGTTCACGCGCTCGGGACGCGTTTCGATACCACCCAGTCCTCGAAATTAACCCTAGCGGGCCGAGTATTGCGCAGCATCGCAGGGGTCGCTAGGGACGCAAACGCGTCATGAAACGTTGCTGGCCATGGTTTTGTCGCGCTGGAGACTTGTGGGGCAACCCATGGTTGAGATGGCGGGAGGCAAGAGGCGCGTTGACGCGCAACTCCGCCGCGCCTCCTGATTTCAATCTCATTCCAGCGTCCAACTCTCTAAGAAATGCCAACTGAATATGCTCCAATGGCAGTACGTACTATAGGGACGTTCAACTACGCAATCCTCCCCCTGTCGAATTTAGCCAAACGTAACTCTCACGAAGTACATGCATCGGCAAGTTAGAGAACATGCCCAAACGGTGTCGAGCGAATATTTAGTGGCTGAAGGTTATTTTTCATCTTTGTTACCAGCGCAAGCGCATTGCCCGCAGGGCAGCATGCACAGGAGCCGTGACAGAGAGATTCGGAGAGGGCGCGTCGAGCTACGAGCCAACTTTGCACGATCCGTTTCCATTATGCCTGAGGTAGATATGGATGTACGTCAAGAGACTCGGGCACAGACACGGTACGAGCAGTCACGGTGGTCCAGATATTTGAACGAGCCGAAAGGCGAAGGGCGAAGGGCGAAGGGCGAAGGGCGAAGGGCGAAGCTGACTGTTATCAAACTCAATATGGACGAGTATGACCTACACGCGTTGCGACACACGGCGAGAGACTGCCGCTGGGACAACCATGCCGAGGCGAAATTTATCAGACGTGGAAACCGTGGTTGCATTCGAGGAGGCTTTCCAACGGACGGCACTGCCGTTCGCTACTCATCCCTCCGATAGCAAACGTGGGGGGTTCGTCAGGACGCACGACGCAGACCGTAGAAAGTCTTCAGTAGTCAGTCGGACAAAACTCACCGGAAGTTGGGAAGCGAGCAGGTACTGATGGCAATGAAAGGTAAAGGCGCGCCATCGTGACCGGAAACTGCATGTTATCGCTCTCGACTGGACCAAGCAATGAGAAGGAGACAGAAGGGAGTGTGTGTCATGTACCCGCCACTAAGCTTCGGTACACATGTCGTTAAGTACAACCGGCGCAAGCGGCAAGCGTGTTCGACAGTGTGCGCGCGTGAATCTGGCCTATGCGTCGCGTAGAAGGAATGCAGCGGGAACTGCTCAGCTATAGCACGTTCCTTAAGAGCACAGAGAGCGCCAGAGAGTACACGCATTTCGGGCGGCGAGCGCGACAGTAGACCATCGGTTGCGTCCCATTTCCCGCCAGCAGGGTAATCGAAATCCAGATACGTCTGAGTCGCCTAGCTGCCCGTAGGATGAGGCCATTTTTGGCGACAGTTGAACCGGCCTATGAGGAGCAAATGCGACGGAGCAGACAAAACGACAGGAAAGAGGAAGAGGAGCGCGAGCGGAGATTTGGTTCGGCGACGTCCTTCTTATTCCCGTCCTGCAACCCGCCCTTCCATCACGGTCTAGTGCTGTCAGAAGCGGTGCGTGAATGTCAGGTTCATGTCTTTACGAGTCCGAGTCAGGGCGTAGGCCAACGTGGGGCTCGCAGTTCTGCACGTACAGGTCTCAAACTTCGACTTCAAGTTGTGGCATGCCGATTGACGTTGACGTTGACAGTGACAGAAAAAGAAGTGAACTTCTCTCTTAAAATTTTAGGGGACCCCCGCAGTGTTCCGAAATTTTCAAGCATGGTTGCTTTCGACCACATCTGTAGGGCGCGATGCCCGTCCCCTTCGCGGCCGTCCTCCTCACTCTTGCTGTTGCTTCGACCGTCCTAGCGAGGTTTACAACGCCAGGATGTTGGCAGAGGAACTGTCTGGTCCAAAACGACGCGGGGACCTTGTGTCTCCAGGCCGCGTACACCGGTCCGACGAAAAAGTGTACCGACGCCGTCATTTCGTCGTTGCTCGACGTTCACATCAACTCAAAGATCGGCCTATCCATTGCGTACTACGATGAGCTTGGCTCTTTCCTGGGACCCACGATCTGGCCGGTCCCCAACCCGCTGCCGTTTACCGTCTTCGTGTGCATGACTGGCCGCCGTAGCGACACAAGCGGCGGTCATCGTACCCTATGTCGCACCGCTCTCCACGACGACGACATTCACCACGCCGCTGCTCATATTCGCGAGTGCGCTGTGGAGCTCCCCCAACGATTCGTCTCCGACGGGTGCTATACCGCCAGCCCTGAGTCTAGTGCAGCGGCGAACTCGATTGACAGACCGGCGCTTGTTCATGCTCTGTTTGTCCTCGGCGGCATCGTCACGATCGCAACACTCGTGGCGTGGTTCCGCAAGCCACTCAAGGATGGCTGGCAGTACGTTGTCAATGGCCGTTATTCTAGACGTATTCTCCACTACGCAAGACGCGAGGAGTGAGTGTCTCCATACTGCCAATTGCCGATTCTAACCCATGGACGTCAGGCACATCGTTCGACCCTTCGATCTCAGCCAATACGATAGGAACCTCGGGAGGTTGGGACCTGCGGTTCCCCAGAACGCGCTGAGAGTGATGGTGTCGAGTTCGTCACGGTGAGTCGCTACTCGGACTTTACGATCGCACAGAGCTGAGCTTTTCCCAGCGACAATTCGAATGTGGCAACGCGCCGCAGCGTCCAGCGCGAAGTACCACAGTAGTCGGCGCTTCGTACACCTGTCAAGTACTGTACATGCAACCTTACATTTTGGCTCCGGCTTCTACGATAAGACGGAGACCCAGGATACTGGGTTTGTCATGAATGCCGCGGATTTCGGAAGCTATTCTATTCAGTCACGGTCGCCGGGAAAGCACTGTCCCCTGAGCATCTCATCCAGACAGACGCTAATATCACTCACACTGTCATATATCCCACATAGGACACCAGCAAGTCGCCCGCCTGGGTGAGAGACCACAACGAAATGGATTCTCCGTCAGGGTCCTTGAGAACGGCGATCAACGTCAATACCGAATGCGGCAACGTGGGAAAGAAGAGGGATCTGCGCTCATTCGGAACTTTTTGGGGGAAAAGTCAAAACGCCTCTTTCCCGTTTCGCTCACTGTGACTATGGAGACCGACCTGGACGTGCAACCAGCGACGAGCGACGAGCGAAGTCTGGCTCTCGTCAAGCGCGAGCTCGACCTTATGGTTCTGGACGACGCTGACGCGGACGCCGAGGGCGAGAGCGTCGGCGCGGGCACCGATATGGACGTGCAGGGCCAGCTCGATGGCCCCAGTGGACCGCTGCTCATTGAGGGCGCGTCAAAGCTGCTCATCGAGGGCACGTCAAAGCTGCTCATCGAGGGCGCGTCGACGTCCAACGACTCTTCCCAGCGCGAGTCAGCGTCGGACGATACGCCGCCGACGTCCGTCGCGTCGTCGACGCGTCCGGAGACTGTCAAGCTCACTGTCGACGGCAAGGAACATACCCTCAAGCCACGCGGCGCGTTCGACGACTTCTGGCGCTTCACGCACGCGCGACACGCAGCGTTCGTCGCGCGCGCGTCCGGCGCTGCCCCGCCGTGGAGCCCGGACCCTGTTCTCGCAACTCGGGGATACTGCAACGTTTACCGCGTCCTCGACCGCTGCTCTCAGTACCTCATCACGCACGTCATCGAGCCTGGAAGCCAGGAGCCCGACGAGCTCGTCTTCCGTGTCCTCCTCTTTAACGCCTTTCACAAAATCGAGACTTGGGAGCTCCTCTGCAAGCATTTCGCTCCCATGCCGAGTTTCAAAGATAACTGGAACGAGGCCAAGTACAACGCTGTGCTCTCCGCGGCGAAGTCTGCGGGCGCAAAGCTTTACACTGGCGCGTTTCAGAAGCCGAGTCCGCGAGTGCTCCCGCTTGCGCACGCGAGCCACATGGCGCTCATAGCTGCTATGATGAACGGTACACCCAACATTACGAAGGTGCTGCAAAACTGCACGTCCCTCGCGGAGTGTTTTGTGTACTTGCAGTCGTATCCTGGGATGGGACCGTTCAATACTTTCCAACTCATTCACGACCTCTCCTACACGTCCGTGTTCAACTTCCACCCAGGCGACCTCGTCATTGCGGGACCTGGATCGATGGCGGGACTCGAGCTTTGCTTTGGGAAGAGTGTTAATCGGAAGACGCACGAGGCTGCCATGCGCTGGATGGCGGAAACCCAGGCGGAGCATTTCGCGCGTCTCGAGCTGGAATTTCCGGGACTGGGTCCGGACAAGCTGCCGATGGAGGCTCTCGATATCGAGCATACGCTTTGCGAGTTTTCGAAGTATACTCGCGAGAGGCCTAGGGGCAAGGGCTCGTGGGTTCCGCGTGAGGGACCGCCCCCGACTGAGAATCTTCCCAAGGCGTGGGCGGTATGCTGTATTCTCTGTCCAAGGGAAGACGACTCACTCGCTTATTCGTATCGCAGCACCCCGACCGCAAGATCCCCCGCATCGTACCTATGCCGAAGGCGGCCGAGAAGCAGTTCATCATCGACAAGATAGTCGACCACGACGACGAGTCGCAGCTATACCGCGTAGGTCCGCATTATACACATCTTACTTCATCTCACTCGCGTCTCAGGTTCGTTGGATGGGCTACGGCGCTGCTGACGATACATGGGAGCCAAAGTCTACCCTGGCGGCGGAGACAATTGCCGACTACGAGCGCGATCAAGCCGAGGGTCGGCGGCTATCGAAGAATTCAAATTCCGCTGAACCGATGTTGGATCCCGCCTTGAACCTTCGCATGACCGACACCGACGCCGACGCCGACGGCACCACGCCTGCACCCGCGCCGCCGCCGGCCTCCGCGCCCTCGACGCCCAAGCGCACCAAGAAGGCGACCGCGGCGGCGGCGGAGGGCGTGCGCAAGAGCCCGAGGAAGGTGCCCGTGGGCACGCCCGTGACGACCAAGTACGGGAAACGCAAGCGCGGCGAGGAGAAGGAGGAAGGCGGAGCGGCGAAGCGGCCGAGGAGGGCGTCGACGGGCACGAGCAAGACGCCGACCGCCACGAAGCGCAGGACGACGACGACCGCCGCGACTCGTCAGCGCCGCAAGTCTGCGCCCGCCAAAGCCAGCACCAGCGCCAAGAAGGCTAAAGGTGCGTTTCGTTGTCGTCCTCGTGTTCTCGCTGACGCAATTTGTAGAAGTTGAGGTCGATGACGACGAGGAAGCCGAGTACGAAATTGACAAGATCGTGGAACGCCGCGAGAAGGTCAACCGTGGGCGCAAGGCCGTCGAATACCTTGTACATTGGAAGGGCTACGGCGTCAAGGACCGCACTTGGCAGCCCGCCAAGGAGCTCCTCGAGGACGCACCGCTCGCCGTCAAGGAGTTCGAGGACGCGCACAAGAAGAAGACGCCCGTGAAGAAGACCGCGACCAAGACGACCACCAGCCGCAGCAGGTCGCGCACCCGCCGCTGAACGCTGGATTTGGATGGACGGAAGCCGATAACCTCTAACCCGAAACTGCTGTCGTACGCATCGCTTGTTCCTTTGTCCCATCCCGTGTCGTCTCGTTCAGACTTTGTCTCCGTGCCCTCGTCGCCGCTCTTGCTTGTTGTCGCTCCTCGCTCGCTCCTGTTCGCTTATAAGTACTTTTACTAGCAGGTCCTGACGCTGCAATGTACATGCGCTTGTCTGCTCTCGCTACTACGCGCCCGGTACACCACAGTCGTGCACCCGGACGGACCCTGCCTGCGTGTTTACTCATCGCACGTGAGTGTGGTGCGCGCTGTGATACTACTTGGAACTAGTCATCGATGTCGGCGACTACAAAGGCATGCTCTGGTCTCTTCCCCAGACCGTCGTCATATATAAATGCCCACAGTCCCTACGCATTGTAAATGCAATCAGAATCCTCGGCGTGTGCACTAGACCTGACGTGGGACTCGCCCTGCACTCTTGCCTGTCTGTCTGGACACTTGTCGTCACTAAGCGCATCGCTAGCCTCCTGCTTGCCCGACTCGCAACACACGGCCTTCGTAGGACTACACTTGCGCCCCTACGTCGCTGTGCAACTACACTACGCTCGCTTTTCATGTTCTTAATTCCCGTCGCTATGCTCGCTGCTCCCCATACTACGAAATACGCGGACCTCAGGCTCTCTCCCGCGGGTGACGACAAGCCGCTGTATGGAAACCACAACGGCGTCGCCTGGTGCTTCTGGCATCCTTCAGCCACACTGCCATTGCGACTGCGCCGCTGACGTTGTCGAGCGTGCGTCTCGAGTCTCGAGACGACTCGGACTACTGGGACCGATGTTCAAGCCTTCGCCGGCACGCACTGAACATCTCGTGGCAACCTCGCGTGATGCAACGGTGCATATTCAGGGCTGGGTGGGTTGGACAGGTTTCCGGCATCGTGGGTTCCAACTGGCTGTGAAGATCTTCCGAACTGTTGTTCTCTCCAGAACCGCGTCCTTGAAGCCGTCTACTCCTACCGGAAGGCCCACGCGCTGTACTAGTAATCAGGTGCTCGGTATGCGTTGTTGTGCTCTTACCGGCGACGTCGGTTCCTCTTGCTTCAACTGCTCTGACAGTTAACCACCGATCGTCGTAACATACAGTGTTTCAGGCAGGAACTTACCAAGCATCATCTTGAACCACTATTGGTGGAGACAGCACCCCCGAGCGTCGCGGACACGTTGACACGGATGCAGTAGCGCCCCTACAGTGCTCATCGCGGCGCTGGTGCGGTCGTCAGTGACCGGCACGTTCAATGCTCGTCCAGCCGAGAGTCGGGACACTCAACCTCATCTGTCCTGCATGAAACTTGCTCCAGCGTGCCTTGGGCGATGAGGCCTTATAAATGCATCTGGATGAGTCTGCTATGGCGTCGAACGGCAGTCATGGTCTCGTTCAAGTCACTTCTGTCGATCTTGCCGCTCGCGCTCTACGCACATGGTCTGCGTCGTTATGCTTGCGCCTTTACACGGTGAACGCTGATGTATCGTGGCGCTGCAGCGACGCTTCCTGCTGCAGGTGGACCGTACATCATCTCGGCTGTCGCTCCCGGCAACGTGAACAGTCAGTTTCTCAACGTCCTCAACTCTGCAACAGGTACGCTCATCTCGCTTAGCGCTGCTGTAAGTAGACTGACGACAGCACCACCAGCCCCCGGCTCAACGGTACTCGAAGGCACCATGCGTTGTCAAGTCGTCGTTGCTGACGAAAGCCATGCAGGTCGTTACGACGTTCTTGAGCTCGATTCCACCCCGCCCGAACGAAGTGGTGTGTACTGAAATGTTTCACAGGGCCAGAGTAACTGCCGACTGACGACGTACACCCCCCAGTGGTTCCTCACTAAGCACAGCGACAACGGCGTGTTCGGGTTCTACCAGTTCCAGAGCGGCATCGGGCCTCAAGTGAACCTCGGCGTCGGCGTCGTCAGCGTACGTCGAACTGCTCTCGTACGACGTAGTATAGATTGTTTGACCTTCTTCGCCTGCGCTATGCAGGGCTCACCGGCTGTCATCTCTCCCGGTAGTACGGTGTTCAACGTTTCTACTACCTCGTCGCCCGGACTGTTTACGTTCGTCCCTCGCGCGTCGCCTCACGATGCGCAATACTGATTCAACGTGACCTCCATAGGATGGGCGTTGTGAATGGGTGCGTGTTACCCTCATCCACTAGTCACTCACTGCCTGTGATCTTGAGGCGCTCATCCTGTTGCTGCAGTTTCCCGAACAATTTCTTCAACTCGGGTTTCGTGCTCACATCTCAATCCACGGACAGTGCTGCCGCGCAACAGGTGCGTGCGCTCTCACTGACTCAAGCCATATCTGATGCTTTGCGCAGGCGCGGTCGTTCGAGCTTGCGCCTGGGAACACCGCGCAGCTGTGGAACATCCGGCTTGCGCCGGTTTAGGTGCTCGAATTGGGATGCTTGCGCGATGCGAATGTTGCCTTTTGCACAGTACACATGTCAGATTATTTGTGGTTGCTCGAACATGCCGTGTATCCAAATGTCGTTGACATTCCCTGAATCACGATCTATTGATACTGCTGGTTCCAATTGTTCAAACTCTAAGCTGCGTGCTGCCTCCCGGAACCTATCGACAGCTCTGCGACAAGGCTGTCCCGCATATCCGGAGGCAGATTATCAAGGAATATGTCGAGAACGAGAGCGTTGGACGGCGGCGGCGGCGGAGGTGTAGGCGAAAGCGGCTGCCTCACGACTATTGTACTGACTGTTCAATAGTCAGCGGTGCGAAGATTCCATGACACATCGAATGAGGCGTACCAAGCATCATATCTTTGAAATCCCAGCCAGAGTACGCACGTGCAATATCCTCTTTGTATGCCTCAAACCAGCGCTGCTCGACCATGCGGTGTGTGAACTTCAGCTGACGTGTCGGGAGGCCAGGAATGATCTCCTCCAAAGAGGTGTAGTCGTCAGGATTGGGTATGGCGTCCGGCTTGCGGGATGTGAAGCATGAACGCAAGGAAGAGAGCAAACTCTTCTTCTCCTCCTTCTTATCGAAAGCGGTTATGGGCCGGCACTTGAAGGGGCAGCGGGTTCCCTGAGGGTCGAATACATTGAAGCGGGTCATAAATATCCCACTTGCGCGGTCGTAGTGTCCTATATCTCCCAACTCCCCATAGAAGGGCTTGGGAACTGCACATTGAAAAGTCGTCAGCATATACAGTAAAGATGGGCTCCGAGCTGTAACACGCACGGTACGGGTCTGTCTTGAGGTTGCGCTTGCCGAGGGCTATCACGCTCGCTAAAGCCGCGTTGACGCGGCTTACGGACTTGTTGGCAATAGCGTCGTCTTCGGCCTTCCAGACAGCGAACTTCTCGTGCTCTTTCCGGCTCAGGAAGACTGAAAGAATTGAGCGGACGTATCGCGTCCCTGGAAAGGGTGACAACGTACCTGGATCGGATGTGTCGACTTCTGGGTTGGCGACGACGAGGATAATGGGCTCAAATGTCGTGGATGCCATGGTGATGGGAGTTGTTGTGTCAGGCCGTTGCGAAGAGGGCTGGGTTAAGTAGCAATTCCGACTCCGGAGGTAAGCCCGTCCCTGAGCTGAGATCCGACCGATCCGAGCTCACAGGAAGGAACTTCGATTTTTGCATACATTTGAAAGAGGCTGCATCTTACAGATTCGGCAAGATTCAGTGAAATTTCCAGTGAATGAACAATTCGAAGTTGTTATAACCGGAGAGGCTCGAATTTTGTGTCGCTGGCAAGACCCTGAATTGTGCGGAAAGAACAAAGCCGATTAGAACAAAGGATGGAAGATTCGAACTTTTCCGGCCGAATCTTCCCATGCAGGGCCAAATCGGGACAGTCCCCTCTGGAAAAGCCCTGACAACTTTCCCGAAGTGGGAAAATTCTACTGGAAAATTCTGAATACACAGATTTTCCCTCTTTGAGAACACCGATATGTCCGCTGCCGGGAAGATTCGGCCGGAAAAGTTCGAATCTTCCATCCTTTGTTCTAATCGGCTTTGTTCTTTCCGCACAATTCAGGGTCTTGCCAGCGACACAAAATTCGAGCCTCTCCGGCTATAACAACTTCGAATTGTTCATTCACTGGAAATTTCACTGAATCTTGCCGCATCTGTAAGATGCAGCCTCTTTCAAATGTATGCAAAAATCGAAGTTCCTTCCTGTGGCTTGTGAGGCACCGCCCCGTCGATCGTGTTGTCCCGCTTCAAACTCCGCCTCTCCCCGAATGGGTTACGTTTCGGACTACCGACACTGCGAGTTCGGTGCAGCGCCGATACAGCGCACACATACCGCCCTGTCTATCAAGGGTGAGATTAAATTACAGTAATTCTCACAACACATAGCAGACTCGGAGGACCTTCCCCGACCAAATGAGTTATGAGCAAGTCCACTGTCCTCATATATGACTTCAAGTAGGAGAGAAGCTGGAAACAATAAGAGCCCCGAGGCTCATACGAGATCTCGTACCTGCTGCCGCTTAGCGGACAGCAGCTGGCATTAGATACAGTACCGGGCTCGGCGCTCGAGTAACGTTCGCTTGAAATTTTTCGCCGCCGACTTCGAGTCACCGAATCATGGCTTCAGGCGCGCCCAATTGGACGGTATAGTATGCGTCGTTTGTACTCAGAGGATGCAACCTGCTCCAAGATACTCCGAATTCGCACGCCTTTGGCCTGTCGGGCCTCAACGTTAAGTCTCAGATTCAGAAGGAGGCGCTACATCAGCGCTAGCATATTGAATGAGAAGAGGAGTAGATTATCATGGGCAAATGGCTTTGTACACGTGCAGCGCAGAGACTTGTGGCATGACATTACACGAACAGACAGCAAGAAAGAGCAAAGAGAGCATCAAGAAACGAGGAACAGTCTATGTAGGTGACACGACAAGACAACCGTCTTCGTCGAACATTAGTGGAGATCTCCGTCCGAAGCCCGGACTTGCGGCCCTCGTTGATTAGTGCGACGCGTCGCCACGTCGTTCCTGAGAAGCAATGAGAAACGAGTCCCCGATCCGTAGCAGCCACTCACGGTCTGTACAATGCCGTTGCAGGTTGGGCAATGGTGACTCGGTCCCGCACGTCGACACCCGGATTCCTGGACGTTATCAGTGCCGCGCAATCGAAGAGCGCGAGCAGACTGACCCTTGGCGGCGTGTGACGGTGCCCGGCGGATAAAGGCTGATGTCGAATGCTCGAGGGATCAGTCTGACGTACGTTGATGAGCATGCGGTGGACGAGGATAGTGAGGAATGTAGCCTGGTATGTACTCACTCTTCACGCCTCGCAACTCCCAACATGCGCCTTCCATAACGGCTGGTAGCGAAGTATCTCCAACCGCCCTTGAGCAGCTTGAGCGGCTTCAAGAACCAGCATACTACTGTTCCAACTGTAACAATGCCGCCCAGGACAGTAAGCGCCTTGCTGTCGAACAGGGATTTGTGCGGGACTGCATAGCATCCGTCGGAGACAATCTGCTGGGGTCGCTCCACTGCGCACGCGTGGTCATGCGCTAAGGAGTTGTAGATGTCGTCGTCGTGCAGAGCCGTACGGCAGAGCGTGCGGTAGTGATTGTTGTCGTCACTGCGGCGTCCAGTCATACACACGTAGACTGCGAATGGGAGAGGCGCGGGGACGGGCCAGATAGTCGGTCCAAGGAAGTGCCCGCGCTCGTCGTAGTACGCAATCGACAGCCCAATGTTCGAGTGAACGTGAACATCGAGGAGGCGCGAGAGGATCTCATCGCTGCAGGCAGAAGGCGTTCCGTCAAACTTGGCCTGAAGGCATAATGCCCCAGCGTCGTTTTGGACGAGACAGTTCCTGCCCCAACATCCTGGCGTCGTGAACTTTGCTAGGGCGTTTGGAATGATGAGCAGAGCGAGCAGAACGACCGCGAGGGATGTGGGCATCGCGCCCTACGAATCTGGTTGAAGGCAACCATGGCTGGAGAATCCGGAGCTGAGCGTTGCGCAGATGAGGCGGAGGCTAAAGCCAACCGACGCTCGGAAGCTGTCCTGATTAGGAAAAGAATTCGGAAAACGTTGATTTCTACATACCCTCGCACAATATGAGAAATTGGCCGCCATAGAATTGCGGAGAATAGATTCGGCTCTCATTCTATGCTGTTAGTTTTATATTTGATGCCGAATTGGCGGAGGAGTGTCCGAATTACCAGCGACGGGGATCGGACACTTGTGCAAGGCTATTACACCCAGTTACCCGCCAGTATTCCTTTCTCAAGCACTCTTTGCGTGTCTTTGGAGCTCAAGTAGCCTTTTACTGGTTAAAGTTAGCCCGTAAAGTGCCTCACCTTTGAGCGGTGGAATTGCAAGTCCTCACTTACAAATCCTGGACACATTTCTCACCCTGTGGATACCGTGAGAGCATATTAAATCGTTAATAATTTGGTATAGACGCAGTGGGAGAACTCCTGTGATGTGTTGAAACACGTAGACAACACATTCTGTGTGTCGCTGGTAAATCGGATACTCCTCCGCCAATTCGGCATCAAATCTGAAGCTAACAGCATAGAATTAGAGCTGAATCTCTTCTCCGCAATTCTATGGCGGCCGATTTCTCATATTGTGCGAGGGTTTGTAGAAATCAACGTTTTCCGAATTCTTTTCCTAATCGGGACAGCTTCCGAGCGTCAGTTGGCTTTAGCCGCCGCCTACCTTAGGCTTCGGCGGCCGCGGGCCGCCGGGTATCGATGTCAAACAGACGGACAGCTTGACAGCTCGACGGCGAGCGTAGGGAATCCGTCCTTCTGGTTCCTCATACATAGACCGGTCTACAAGCCGACGCTCCGCTACAGGTAAGTTAGGCATGAACCAAGAAGTGGCTGGCAGATGCCGGGTCTTCCGTTCTCAACCGCGACGCGCACGAGACGCGATGGAGGCACGCGCTCACAGCACACCCATTATAGCCAGCTCACATCGTTCCAGGTTGTAAATGCGCGCGCGGCGCTGCTGTCCAACTACGAAGTGCTCCAGCTGCTGAAGGAGCACGAAGCCGAGCAGCTCGCGCACGCCAAAGCCGCGTTCGCCGTCAAGAAAGAGCACGGTACCGACTTGAACGCGGCCTTACCCACAGACGAAGTTATTGAGAACTTGCGCACGGTCGAGTTTGAGGTGCGTGGCGCGCGTAGAAGTGCATGTTGGCGCTGAGCGCGCTCAGGCGATAGAGTACCTCTCCGCGCCGTTCCAGCCTACAGCTCAGCAGTCTGCAGAGGGCATTTCGAAGCTTGTGCGCTCGCTCGCTCCGGAAAGCCTGACGAAGGCCGAGAAACTGCAAATCGCCAACCTCGCGCCGACAGAACCCATCGAGCTCTACGTCGTGCGTCTACCCTCTGTCCGCGCATCCCTTCCCTGCCACTCACTGGCGCACAGATTGTAGAAGAGCTGGAAGAACGTATGCTTGATAAGATGGACGACATCCTGCAACGCGTCAAGGACTCGCTCGACGACTCAGCGAACGCGAACGCAGATGGCGCGCCCAGGGTCGTGACGGAGGCGGAACTCGCAGCGCTCGCTATGGATATCGACGGCGACAATGGCTGGGACAAGGATGGGAACGACGACGAGCCGGAGTACGTGGACGATGAAGGCGCGTTCGAAGGCGATCTCGACCTCGACGACGACTAGTTCTGCAGCCGCGAGCGAGCGCCGACCTGTACCGATACAAGATATAAAGTTATCCGCACGTCCGTACTTCTAATACCCCGCGCTTCCAACACCCGCTGAGTATATCCTCAGTACATGTACTGATACAACTTCGTCCCCCAAAATAGATTGCCGTCCGTTGTCGATCCCACGGGCGTAGACTCTTGTTTGAAGCGATCTTCCACGGAGAGCGAATCCTTGACGCGAATCGGGGAACAGTGGTCTCAGGGCGATATTCCTTCCGCAAAGCACGTCTACACGTCGATGCGACGTAACCTGGTTCCGACGACGACGATCCCCCTCTCAAAATACGCATCGTCTCACCGGTCTTACTCTTTCGTGTTACCGGTATATCGCAAAGTATGAGTCAAGCTTCCATTACCCATTTCGACAGACAGGACACATCAAAACTGCCGCTGATGTCGTTGGCTCAGGCCATTCCACTGTAATCACGTAATGCTGCAGCTCCGAAAGGGTCGATTCCCGAGCGTGCTTGGAGTCGTCCGGGTATCCTGTTGCGCAAGGCACCCTGTCACGGTTGTGCGTCAAGTCGGACAACCCATAGGCTACAGCTGTTCTGTGTCCATTCTGTCACCATCGAGCGCCCCGCTTGTCACGGACACGAAGTTCGAGTCGTCGTCAGCTGTCCCGGTAGAGTCTGAGCTGCGCCATCTAGGCACGACGCCGAGTAGGAGACGGTCTGTAATAAGTAGACGTCCGGCGCACTGAACATCGTGCCTTGGTGGCTGCAATCTATTTAATGCGGGATGCCCCTTAGGCTCTTGTTGCTCATAACACCTATGATCGTTACATCGCTCCTCACCGGCCTCACCTTTGTGGCTCTCGCGGTGTCCGCTCAAGGTATTTACTGGTGTCTCGGACATTCTCGGCTTCTCTGTTGAATTAGCCATAGGCATTCTTCCAGCAGCCGGTGGCCCGTACATCATCTCCGCCATCACTCCAGGCAACGTCGACAGCCAGTTCCTCACCGTAGCCAACTCCCAGACATGTGAGCCTCTCTTTACATAATTATGAAGGTACTCACCAATTCGCAACGCACATTCAGTGCCCGGGACCGCTGTGCGTAATATTGAAATTATCGTTGTCCGCCTGGGAGTACTATAGCTAATGCTGTTCAGATCATCACGACATTCTTGACAGGAATACCACCTTAGAACAACCAGCTGGTGCGAGGGTTTTGTACACTGTGTGCCCTTCAGACTACTTTAACCCTCCCGCGCGGTGTGGCAGTGGTTTCTCACCAAGCTCGGAGACGACGAATCTTTCGGCATCTACAAGTTCCAGAGCGCACTTGGGTCTCTTGTAAACTTCGGCATGGGCGTCCAAGACGTGTGTTTCCCATTTTCACGCGGGAGACAGTAAATGTTGACTGATGAGACGCGGATAGCAAGCCCCGGCTGTAGTGTCGCCGGGTGGCTCGGTGTTCAACGTTTCGACCACTTCCGTCACTGGACAGTTCACGTGCGTGCACCCTCCCGCCCTCTAGCTTTTCATCAGGATGTTTAACAGTCACTTTCATTTCGCAGGATTGGAGTCGTCAACGCGTGCGTAGCGCCGTTACTCATACGAAGTAGTACTTGTGCGATCGTAAACCTTCAGGTTTTCTACTCCAACGTTCAACGTTGCAACGTTCAACTCCGGACTCGTGGTGACGTCGATGTCTCAGGATATCGCACCCGGACAGCGGGTTAGTGCTTATTCAAGACTTTGGTAGTTACTGTACATCTCACCTCGAACATTAGGCGCAGTCCTCCGCACTGACCGCTGGCGATACGGCGCAGATGTGGAGCATTCGACTGGCGCCGAATTAAGAACACTTCTCACGTCTATGCTATGTGAGATGAAGAAGACGTATTATACACGAAACATGCAGTCGATTGGGATCGCAACGTTAACGCAGACCCCCTCACTTGCATCGGAATCCTGGTGGAGCGGATGGGTGGCAAGAGCATGTACGAGATTGTCCTTGGCTCCTGTCGCTCGCTTCGCAATGACTTGGCTGCGGCGTGTCTGCGACGATCATTTGCCCAAAGCAATCCGTGCAGTACGCCTTGCTGTCCCTTTCGAAAAGCTCGTCCTGTATTGGAACGTCGCAGTTCTTGAACGCATGAGTGAATATGACGAGCGTGACACTTAGGAAGACGTACGGCACATGTCACGGTCAGACACTCCCAGTGCCATGACCTATTGAGAGCCTGCACAAGGCCCTCCGTGACAGGCAAGTCGCAGCCCCCGCATTTGGGGTAACGAAGGTTGATGTAGCACTGCTCGCAAAGTGGGCGACCATTGTGGGTCACATATCCTGTATCTACGAGATGACGGCGTTCTTTAGTGTCATACGTTCCACAATAGAATTTGAACTCACCTTGGTAGTTACGGTTGAATGACAGGCTGCAACCAGAGCAAACGAAGTTTTGCCCGTCAGCCAACTTGACCGGAGCGGCTGCGTTGGGCGTGATGTGGTCATCGCTGTCAATGATCTCATTGCGATGTTCACATTGCTGGAGGACGTCCTACACAATGAGATTAGCGATGCAGCTCGGCGTAATGTGAGGCACAACATCACCTCTCGGTCTGCCAATGCGGACCCCGGGTCAATCTTAGACTCGTCCACATACCGCGCGCCTGGCTTTTGTCCGACATCGATCTCGTCGAATTGCGTGGCGCTGGGATAGGAATCGCTCATTTGCGCCGATGCAGCGATCGCTGGACCTAATGCATGTCCAGCGCTTTGGTCGTCTTCCTCCGCGTCAGCACATATTCGGTAAACTCTGACGCCGAGACGTTCCCCGTGAACGAAAAAGTTGGGAGGGTGTAGGGAGTCCAAAAATGCGACGCAAGCTGCTCGATAGATGAGAAAGGCCAGCGATAGCCACTACTCAAACGTTGCTTACCATCGGTCCCCGGCGCTTCTACTGCCGAGAGGCGGATGAGCTTGACGCATTCGTCGCCAGGGAGAGTCCCATACCTCTGACAGACAGGGCACTTCAGTAAGGTACCAGTAGGCTGGATAGAAACTGTATACAAACCTCCGTATACTGCGATATGATGCTCCAATCGCTGGCTGCAGCGTCAAGATCTTGTACATCTTCGAGGACGGAATCCAGTATGGTGTCCAAAATAGAGCATGATCTTTGCTCTACAAACTCTTCGTCGTCCGAAGGCTCTACTGCGTCACGAGAACTCAGAGCGCCTGACGATGAAGCTGACGACTGAATCAGATGTTAGCTTCTCAGGCTGATGAAAAAAAATGTGTTGGACTGTACGCTGTGCAAGTTCCCGTCTGTCGCGCTTCCACTCTTGGGCATGGTCGAGGGCGACTTCTACGTAAAATTCAGATCGTGTTAACGCCGAAATACGTCTAAATTCATACCTTGAGACCGAGATTTGTGCCAGGAGGTCCGGATGAGCGCACAACCATCATTGAGCGTGCTAGACGTATAAGCCGAGCCCGACGACGAATAATGACAGGCCTGACGATTACGCAGTGAGGGTACGTGTGACTTGACTCAGGCGTCGGCGATCCCAACGGCCCACGAGTGAACGCCCAGGTGAGATTATTCATCGACTTCGAATTCGGCTCCCGCGGCAAATTGTCGCTGCTCCCCCGCGGAACGACGGCGTCGACAAGGGAGACTCCAACCGCACTGATGCGAATACTACCCTTAACAGCGGTAGACACGCCGCTTGCAACGCCACCACACCATGCGCTAGCCTTAGTCGTCCCGTGCAGCAAGAGAAGTCCGCATTCTGCTACGGGCGTCTGCCAGAAAGTCTGCAGAATGAGATCCTCGTGTTTGAGGAGGTATCGTTGGAGCAACTGTGTCCCGGACCATTCGTCTACTTCGTGGGCGTCGCCACCGAATGCGAGAAATGCAACTGAGGTCTCTTGTTGCGAGATTTCAAGGCTCGCTTCGATTTCGAATCTGTCGCCGCATGAGTATGAGTAGTGTGTTGACGTTCCCTGAATAGAGATGGACTCACGGCGGGGACGAGAAAGGGACCCCACCTTGAACTGAGAATGAGCTGGTACTGGACGATGTCAGAATGCCGGTATTGGGGAGGATCTCCGTGCGACGTTGCGACGACGATATTGAATTGGGCGCCACGAGTGCAGGCAAGCCTTCGGGGGGATCGAACACATTGAAGAGCTGATGAAACTCTATGAGTGTGCCTGCTGTTTCGCAGGTTTCGATGCTGAACTGACCTTCCAAAACCTGCCAGCATCGATGTACCCACAATCGCCGACTGCTTCACCGCCGCTACCATCGATGGCGGGGTGAAATAGCGCCAGTCCTTCGGCGGCCTGCTGGAGGAGCTCTTTGAACTTGTCTGGATTCCGTCGAACTCTGGCTGGGTCCATAGTGCAGAGGAGAGGGGTGGATCTGGCCTCCGTGCGGTCCGGTTATAAGTACAGGAAGCAGGTAGGATCAGCCTGCCAATACAGCCTTCACATTTCCGATGACCGGTTCCAGTCTGAAATGCCTGACCGGCGCAGAAGCCTCGGAAACACGACACACGGGAAATGTCATCGTCTAAGGTCACACGGTGAGACTGCCGCGTCGCGCATGCACAAAGTGATTCAGCCGTCACGGAACGATCCCAGAGAATTGACCGCAGAGCATTTCCCAAGCACACAGATAGTAGAGCCCATAGTCGGTGACAGAACAGTCGGGTACAATCTTGGCGAAGTCCAAGCCACGTTTTTACAGCGTGATTTCGAAGAAGACCGACGCGTCTTCCCTGGTTCCTACCCAAGGCCAGTCTATGTTTGCTGAATATGTTGAAAGGTAAAATTCAAGCCGTCCGACGTCGAGCGCGGCAGGTGGTAGATGAACAGAAGCAAAAGGCGCGTCAAGTCCGGCGCTTGAGCCCGGATCGACTCGGAACTCTGCTTTACGCGACGCCGACATCCGGCGCTGTAATGGTCCCTACACCGCTGACGATCCCTATAACCTTTACACAATCTGGCGACGCGATTTCTACCTTTGACCAGCAATGTTCTGAGGCTACCTTCACCTGTATCACCGCCTGGCACTCTAGCGACGCGTCTGGCGCCGCTCTGGGTTGCGCCGACGGCTCGTTCTTCTTGCTGCGTCCCACAGAGTCTGGGACGAGCCATATAAGCCTCAGCAACTCACCAGCGCCAGCATCTCCTGCTTTACTACCTCTGCCGTCGCCGCCGCTTACGGACAGCTCGCCGCGCTCGAGTCGTCTGCTGAACCCGTTCTCGCTACCTGGACGTGCGACAGCTGCTGTATCTGTATCCAAAGAGCAGGTTGAAGCTCCAAAGAACTATGTCGACTTTGACCCGGAGCAGGAGAAGCTCGCCGCGCTCATCCAGAAACCTGCTACCGGTGCTGTAGCGTCATTGCGTAGACAGGCCGACACGGACGAGGGAACCTCGTCTACTCGTGCGTCTTCGAGAGTGCAGTCTAGAGCACAGTCACCTGCTCTAGTGCGCCCTGGCGTTCCGTTACATACTGCGCCGCCTTCTACCTCTCCGTTTCCGAGCCTTGCGCCGTGTGCGAGGGTGTTTCCGCCTCGCATTGGTGCTGCCCACTCCATCACTGCCCTGCACGCGCTCGACGACGCAGTGACGCTTGTCACTCTTCAGGAGTTTGGGTATGTGTTGTGTTCCAGCCGCCTGCAAATGTCACGAATTCCGCGTCGCGCGCGGTGGATCTGCACGGAGTGGAGCTGCGACTCAAAAGGCACAGCCTGGTCCGTGTCAGGCCATCGCGTACGACCCGTAGACTTCGTAAACATCTCAGGCGGCCGTCGTCTCCTCATCTGCTGACTTGTTACATCACAGGGACCTTGCTATATACGACATTCGTGACGGGTTTTGCACAGCGGGTATCTCGCTTGTGTCTGCTCCGCAACTTGCGCCGCCTCCCAATGCTCAAGCAGCAATAGACGGCACGTGGTCCTGGAACCGCCTGCACATCCTTCCCGCGACAGATGTACGCTTTTCGTTCTCCTCGCGAGTTCTGCTGATGAACGTGTAGAACACTCTTATCCTTGCCAGCGCGACAGAGTCGTGGATATTAAGCTCCAGCGACCCAACTGTTGCGGACACTCCGACGACAAGGTGTCGTATCGCTCTGGCGCGCAGGACCGCGCACCATGAACTCCAGAAGATTGGCGAATGGACGCTCGACGCGACGCCGGCGAGCGTGAACGCGTTCATCGACGCAACAGGCACTCCGACGTTATCCTTCCTCGATTCCAAGTCGCAACTTGTCTCCCAGACGATCCATATCGTCCCGCACCCACCTTCAGAAGCAGTGGATTCCACGCCTGCACCGACGACGACGACTGTGGGCCCGATTACTCTGAACGTCAACATCAACATCCCGAATCCGTTCAAGCCGCGCAACGGTGCATCCGCAGACGCGCCGCATGTCGAGAAGCCGAAGTTGCAGGCTGGACTCGTGGAGTTGGGAGAGCGACGGGTGCACGGTGCTGCGCGCGTCGAGGGCGAGGTACTGGGGTCGTCCGCGGGCGCGATATGGAGCGCTGGAGGCGTATGCGTGCGTCTGCTCTGATGTCAACGCTTCATGGGTGTCTGATGCTTTCTGTAGCTGTACATCCTGACGGGCGAGATTCCGCGCTTCGGGTGGGTCGCGACGGACGCGCATCCTGCGCAAGACGTGCGATGGGTGTCGGATAACAAAGTCGTCATCGTCACGGAGGTACGCCCTGCTTAGGGTACTCGCCATCTTCTGACGCACGCGCAGCTGCAAGCCACAACGTACCGTTTAAAGTCGCGGACCTCTTCATCCCTCGAGTACGCACAGCAGCATTGCGTGTCACGCGTCTAATTGTCTCGTAGATTCCAACAACTCTCCGCATTCTCCCTGCCAGGGACGCACGTCTTCACGTCTACGATAACCTCGCCGTCGCTACTCTGCGCGCTCCGCATGAGCTCGTCTGGCTCGTGCCGAATCGTCACTGCCCCACTCTCCGCCTCTTCATCCAAGCCTTCAAAGCCACGGACTACATGGCGAGCACCCCCTCCTCCCGAGAAGCGGACGCAACACCCGGCGAAGGTCACCGCGCTTCTCCCTGTTGAATTGCAAGCTATCGTCATGGGATACAGTCAGTGCATCACGGGCATATGGGGTGCTGTTCTGAATGACCGTCACAGGTAACGGCGCACTTGCCCGTGGACGATTCGGATCGCTCGAGCATCCTCCTGCTCTCGAGATTGACGGCGCGCCGCTGGAGAAGCTTTTCTACTTCCGCAACGAGCCGGAGAGTACTACACCACCACTGATAATTGGCGGCGACGGTGCAGGCGCTATCCTTGTGTGGGAGTACCCGTATGTCCTGACCGGTTCGCCCGAAACATGCTGACTGTCTGGGTGAAGGTCGTTGAAGTTCAAGCGCAAGTGGACGAGATTCACGACATGTCTGGCGCGCGTCGTACCTCTGCGTGGCACACACGTCGGTCGACTTAAGGGGCATGTGCTGTGTATCGCAGAGGACGGAACAGCAGTCATATTGGATCCTGCTGCACTTGAATTGTCAGTCCATGCCGTGATATACTGCGAGGAGACCCTTGCTCATGAGTCTGCGCAGAGTGTGCGTTCTGCCGGGATCGCCAGCGCCTTTAGAACGCATCGCGCTCGCTGAAGACAACCTCTTGCTGTTTTACGCTGATGGCCGTGCGCGGCTCTGGGACGTAAAGACGATGGAGTTCTGGCGCGCTATGGCCCGCGATAAGGCCGAGGAGTTGGTGCATCAGGGCGAATGGCTCGACGTCCGCGTCGACAGCGCGCCTGAAGTGCCGGACAAGATCATTCGCGCCATGAACCGCGGTGACGGAGAGGCTTGTAAGTCGTTATCCGTTCCTGCAGCGGGACGAGAGCTCAAAGTGCTCTCAGCGTCAACTATCCTTCTCGACGTCCGCGCCGTGAACGAAACCACCAGTCCGCCACCGCAATCCTTCTCGTTCATACGCAGGCAAGGTGGCGCCACGACTCACGACGCGGATGCGTTACCCCCCGACCACGATAACCTGCAGCCAGCCGCGGTGTCGCCGCAGCACATCAAAATTGTCTCGTCCCTTCTTCCTGCGTTACTCTCGAGGGGCATGAACGACGATATCGACGAGTTCCTGTCATCGCGATTGGACATCAACGTCGAGGAAGCCATGATTGGAGCTTTCAGGTGCGCCTAGGTTTACCTTACTGGTCAGCGCTCATTGGACTCTACAGTGATCTTGGGTCAATCGTGCTTCACTCTCCACGAACGTCGGCGGAAATGTGGACTATTTCGCGCAAATACACAGCAGCGCGTCTTCTCGCCACGCTCACGCTGCTGCGGATATGTCTGGGCTTCTCTGGTTAGTGTCTGTCATAATTGTGTCGCCGTCCTCACTCCAAACTTGTGAAGACTGGGAGAAGGACGCAAGCGCGGCAATCGCGTTCTATGTCGTTGCATTGCCCGACTACATTGGCCCTGCCTTTGAGTCACCCTGCCTCGAGTTCCTTGCGCGGTACTGGTACGACACTTCTGGTACGACGCTCCACGATTTCTCTGGCTGGCAGGGTGAGTTGACAGGCGGACACGCAGCTGAACTCCGGCAGGCTGCGCGCACGCTCTTTGAGAGTACCGCGAGCCGCATGAGCGACCAGGAGACTATCGCGTTTGTCGAGAAGTGGCAGCATGAACGTGCGTTTGGTCTTAAGCAATGCTGCAAGGTGCTGATGCATACTGTACGAAGTTCCCTCGCTGCAACCAGATTCTGATAAGCAGGACCCACGGGCGGCGCGCGCGCTGTTGCTCACAGGGCATCTGGCTGTCGAGAAGCAGTCCCTTCTCTCTGTCAGGTGCGCGAACAACATGCACCCAGCGTCCTACATCACTGACTTTGTCCATACAGTACACTCACCGACATTGCGAAGTCCATCAACCTGTACTTGCACGACCCAACCTCGCCGCATCGGACACTGGCAATCGAGTTGTGCTCGCAGGGCTTTCAGATATGGCAGCACTACTTCGACGCGATGGAGATGCTTCGTTCGCTGTTCGGCCTTGCGACGAACATGCGGAAGGACGCTTCCAGCATCGCGCCGGCGGCTCGACTTGCTGTTCTGCAGATTGCCAGCAGCAGCACGCCGTTGTTCATGGCGACCTTGTCCCTGGACATCTTGAAGCCCCGCAACCTTGCCCATCGCAAGAGCACGATGGGCTTAATTGCGTTCTTTATCCGCAAGGTGCGTTATTCGTGGCCAGTCAATCAAGCCATCATCTCTGAATGGTCCTTGCGCAGAAACCGCTTGTGCTGTATCCGAATCTTACGAGACTGGTCGAAGCCGTTGTCAAGTCACTCGATCCGAACAACTCGACAGATCGAGATGCTGTGCAGGACGCGGCTACAGAAATCCTCGGGCAGGTGGTCAAGACGTATGTCTGCGTAACTCGAGCTTTATTTGTATGCTGATGGGCGTTTCTTCAGTTTCCCTACGGTCGATTTCCATATGCCAACACAGCGTTTGGCGGTTGGTACCACTGAAGGCGCCGTCGTAATGTTCGACCTCAAGACTGCAACGCGGCTATACGTGCTCGAAGGATACCACACACGTCTTACCGCTCTCTCGTTCTCGCCCGATGGGAGGCGGCTCGCGGGTGTCAGTCTCGAGGAGAGCCAGGTGAACATCTGGAAGGTCGGCTCGAGCTTTTCAAGCTTCTTCAAGCCGGGCGCGCCGCCTGCCGGAGCCGCGCCTTTCAAGACGTATCCCTTCAATGTCGGTGATGAGGCGCGCATGACGATTGCGAGTACGCTCGACTGGGTCAGCTTCGAGTGGCCGACAGAGCGTAGCGCGCGGTTGAAGATACGCGACAGCACACTCACATTTGCTACCTGACCGATCTATCCGCCTAGCTTAGACGACCTTACTGTATGTATTACCATCGTATTACCTCGTTATCCATTGCCATCGTCCTTATGATGATTACGGGACACTGCCTGCCTTTCTTGCTGAGGCCAGAGTCGTCCACCCTAAACTCTCGCAGCGCTTGCCTCTACTCACTCCTTTGGCTGTGACCAACGTGTCTCTGCCGATTCAGTCCTGCAGGCGATGTCGCGTACGAAGTACAGAGTGTTGTACAATGAGCGGATACGTGTATGCTACACCGAGTTGTACAGCTACGCCATGAGCAGTTACTCCTTCCGTAATGGTATGTGCGTCCGCGCCCACGCCGCTGTTTCTAGCGTCGCATTCAGCATGGGATCCATCTGACCTAGCTTCCACGATGCCTTGACAGCGTCGTCTTGCGTTGCGGAGAGATCAGGAGGGTAGATGGAAAGCGAAGCCAGCGCCATGTACGTATGGAATGGGTCTGTGGACAGGGTCATCAGCGCTTGGATACAGAACGCGATGTGAACGTGCGTACCAGGCAGCTCGTCTGGTGCCTTTGCCAGTCCGCCGTACTTCGTTTGGCACAACGCGAGGAACGCGGCGTTGCGCTCCGTATCCACAAGATCGGCGTGGCCGAGGACCTGCCGCATATGCTTCAGCTTGAACCTACTGAATAGAGTTGCACAGAATGCACGTACCGCGAGTGCAGCGCCGCACCAGAAAGAGTAACACGCATCAGCGACCTTCTCCGTACGACCGCAGAAGCCGCCCGCGGCGTCGCGTTGTTTCATGATAAGCCAGCGAAGTACGGCATCGTTGGCGGTACTTGAAAGAGTGGTAGATGGTGGTGCGCTGGGAGAAGCAGCGGCGAGGGCGAGCGCGGCGAGTGCACAATATGTCGTTCCTCCTGCAATCAGACACAGTGGATGATAAGCAGAGAGAGCACACAGAACGTATCGTTGGCGTACCCACGGCTTCCTGTCCCGGTGCTTGTCCAAAGCCACCTTCGTACGACTACGGCAAGAGTTAGAGGGAAGACGCTGCTAGCAGCACCACGAACCTGACAGCGCAGTATGAAGTCTACTCCATGTTCAAGATTTATAGAGCTCCAGTCTTCCAGCATCGATGCTATGGCAAATGCGCAGTACGATGTCCGGAGGTCCGCGTCTCCCTCGCCAGGGTGGACGGTGAAGCTGCCGTCGGCTTGCTGACACGACCCAATGAACTTGACAAGCCCAGAACGGTCAAGCTGAGTGAAGGGGTCCCGAAATATCGAGAGCAGGAGTAACGCCGTATATGTCATTATCAGGTCGGGTTGGTTATAAGTCGCGAGCTGTGAGCCACGGTCAGCATCTCGGTCGTATCGTTCAAGGGATACTCACACGAGACGACGCCGCGTTGTCCAGGTTCAACCACGCTTCAGCCGTCATAGACGTACTTCCTCTGAAGCCTGCACCATATGCGCCACCTGGAATATCCATGTCAACGCCGAGTAGAAATGACAGAACATTCATGTACGAATGTGCTGCCGCCAGATCCATTGTGGTATGCTCTCGCGTTCATGTTCCATTAGCCGTTGTTCGACGACGCCTAATACGTCTAGCGAGGCGATGCAGTAGAACCCTACGGCCATCCTACAACCTGCTTTAAGTCCCACCAGCGGAATACTCCCAGACCAGCGCACCTGGATGTATCGTAGTCGACCTGTGCTGGCCCTAGACCTGTTATACATCGTATGCAGTGGCCAGAGTGGCCGTTCCTTTGAAATTTTGGGAGTTCCATATCGATCGATTGGGTACGTTCGCCGACCGTTCAGGAACAAGAAGCACACGTGGCTGTGTTCGGACCAGAAGGCTATCTCGTCCGGACATACCGGTATCTGATTGCTCGGCATGTCCCGAGGGCGAAGTGCCAGAAAATATCCACTTGACCGGCTGGTGCACTATTTTTGCTTAGCAGCACCCGTCTGATCACTCCTGGTGGAGATTTGGTGATTGTGACCCACCGATCATCGAATACAGCGAGCCACTTCTTTTGCATCCTCCTTTTGCCGTTATCAATTTGAAATGGGTATGCGCCCGAAGCATAGATTGGATTCGAGGTAGGTAGGTAGGTAGTGAGGCGTACATGAGGCAATCTGTAGGGAAACTTCAGAAGATTGGACACCAGCGGTCGGGCTGCTGCTGGAGCTGCCGTTTCAGCTCCTCGAGCTCGCTGGACCGCTCCGTAAGAAGCTTCCTTTGCTCCTCTTGGGCCTGCCGCAGCATGGCACTTTCCTGCTTCAGCTCTCCTTCTAGCTCGCGAAGCTTCTGACCGCTCGCGCGCTCCATCTCGACGCGGAGAGCCTGCATCTCTTTCCTGTGAGCTTCTTGCAGCTTCCGTAGCTCCTCGTTCAGTTGAGCGCCGGAGGCTGTATCGCTCAAGGGAACCCCGTCAGCGAGTTCCTCTTGGAGCTGGACCGGAACACCCTCGTTCGCGAGAAGAGGGCGAACAATGTCGAGCGCGGACTGGGTTGTGCCATCGTGGCGGACAACATTGGAGCCCGCGGTGATCATGCTCTTCCAGAAGTTGTCTTTGAGCTCGGTTTCACGCTGCTCTGCGTCGCGGGGGTTGACGATGTCCCACATAGTCGTGCAAAGCGTCACGTTCTTGAGCGCGGTGTCCCCGCAGAGAGAGCGGAACATGCGCATGTTCTTCGCCGTCACACCGCCGACACGATTGTCGGTGATGCGGTGGAAGTAGACGATGCCGTTCAGCAGTTGGCCTTTCTTGTGGCTGTACGTGGGTATCAGATACATTGCAATATAGCGTAGTTACGGAGAAGGAGGTGAGAGACGACGCACGCGATCTCGAGATAATTAGCAATGAGGCGGAGGGTGTTCGTGTCGCTGTTCTTCGTGTCGTCGAATCCGGGCGTGTCGATGAGCACACAGGGGACGCCGTCAATAGTCGTCTGCACGAGGTGGACCTCAGACGTGCAAGAGACAAGCTTGTGCCCGACAACCGCTGCGCCAGGTGCAAGCGCCGAGATGAAGGAGCTCTTGCCGCAACCCGTTGGGCCCATAACAGCGATGAGACACGGATGTGGTGCGGCCATGTCGTGTGGTATCGCAGGATGAGCTTAATCGAGAGCAAGACACTGTGAATACATATATGCGAGGCTCGAACGTGGTGCATGCTACGGCCGGCGGAAGAAGATGAGAGTGGCAAGTTCTAGAACCAAACGTCGCGACTGCATCCGGGGCTTTCCTAGGTGTCACTGGAGCACCGCTGCAGGGTTACTCGTAGCGGAGCGGTCAGATCTCAGACTCGGGAATGCTGCCCACTTCTGATGCGTGCGCTATCGCTCGTATTTGCACTTCGCGCGCATTTTGCGTAAAGGAACGGTGCGAAGGGGAGGAAGGAAGCCCGAGGACACAGCTTGAATTAGCTAGCGAGTCCGAAACTTCAGGGATTGCGGCAAACAATCGATGGCCAAAGGATTTGGGGCTAGAAGGAAAGAATAATTAAACAGCTCTCCGTGCCTTCTATGGTCTGCTGACGAGAAGTGCAGCGACTGGGCTGTGCCGAGGTGTAGTGAGGCCGGATCGCATCTTCGACTACGAGGAAGTCCGGCGTGCTGCTAACTGACCTTTGCCTGCATGAATGCATGCACATGAGTGGATGTTCTAAACTGAACTCTCCACACGCCGCACACATCCTCGCGGCTGAGATTGTATCCGCATATAAACTCCATGATATCCGTTACGACGAGGCGTCAGCCAACGTCATCGGCATATTCCCCGTTCTCCCCGTCAATGGCTTCTCCTCCTCGTCTCATAGCATTCATGGGCCCAACGGGCACCGGAAAAAGCTCATTCATATCTGAGCTTGCCCCGGGAGCCACAACGGTCGGACACAGTCTATTTTCGTGCACAGGCGACGTTATCCTCGTCGAGACAGTGATCGACGGTGTTCCTTGCACGCTCATCGACACACCCGGCTTTGACGATACTGAGAAGAGCGACACTGCGACACTGCGTCTCATTTCGAATTACCTCGAAGTCGCG
>KV426398.1:1496-15710 GCA_001632375.1 Exidia glandulosa HHB12029
CCAGATTTTGCAGCCTTCGCTTTCTCCTTCTGCGCCTGTTTCTTCTTCTTCTTCTTGTCGACGGCCTTGCTGCCAGGAGCATCGTCGTCATCATCGTCGTCGTCCGCCGGCGCTGGTGCTGGTGTCGGCGCGGGCGACGCGGGTTCTGGTTCTGCAACACGACAAGCACGAGCTTAGTGAGTTGCAGGAGACTGAGGAGAACAACGCACCTGGAGCTGCGGCCTTGCCGCCCTTCTTGTTCTTCTTCTTGCTCGCTGGCTGCGCGTCCGCGAACTCGTCGTCCTCGTCGTCGTCGCCGGTGAACATGGGGAGCGGCTGCTTGCCCTTCTTGCCCTTCTTCCCGCCCGCCGGCTTCGCGTCCTCTTCGTCGGCCGCAGTGGCCGGGGCAGCGGCGGGTGCGGCGAGCTCGTCGTCGTCTTCAGCGGTGAAAAAGTCGGCGGTGCCGCCCTTCTTCTTGCCCTTGGGAGCCATCGATGTGCCTAGTGGTGTGGGTGTGCGCGGTGCAGGACCAAGTGCGGTTGCGTTTTAGCAGGCCGCGCGCTTGCAAGCGAGAGGAGATGACACGGACAGCGGAACGGATCCGGCCGCGGACTCGGACAGCTGCAACGTCGGGCGCTTTGCTCCTGACCGCGAACTTCAATGACTCGCCGCACACACGCTGCCGACACGCTGCAGAGTCATTGCTGAGCAGTACTGGCGCACTGGATCCTGACCACGAGCGGGCTACATTTGGACTGAGACTCAGCTAGGTCCAAGCAGCGGGGTTCTGCAAGTGCAGGCATGATGTCGGATCTGAGGCGTTTCGTGGTGAAAAATGGTATGAGAGCATCTGAGCACGAGCGAAAGGTGCTCCGTGAGGTGGTGGGTTCAGGGACATCACGCTTCTATCCGATCTTCAAGACGTCTCGTCACGGTCTCGCCGATCATCTCCAAGCCAGTGATATTTCGGAGATAACGATTTCAGAGCCGCACCCTACTACACATGTTCTCCGGCAGAGTGCTCGCCTTCCGCAACTTGAAGGAGTGGACCTTCCTCTTCTATTTATCTAGGAGCGTGAACGCGCAGTGGTTCCTGTCTCTGACGCGGCAGTGGCTGAGAACTACAGCCTGCACACAACAAGTTCGATCGCTTCCTCACGCGGAGCGGCTGGGAAATAGCCGGAGGTTGTTCCATGGAGGTCACCCGACTCGTAGTTCTCGTTCACCGCAGTGCTTCACGCAATGCTCAATGACAGAGAGTCTCACAAACTCTTCCATCCTCCTGCGTCGCACGAGGAAAGCTTACTTCGATGCGGTTCCAATGGTAAGCACACATGGACTGTGAGCAGCTGACTGAACCTGATTGACGTAGGCGACCCATGTTCTGTATGCCTCGCGTTTCTTAACAGGGCAGAGAAGCTAAGCGACCATGTGCTCTATGTCTGCTTGTATCCACTCGTAGGAATGCTTGGCCAAAATTTTCTTATTTTCGGCACGCACGGCTGCGGCCTCCCAATACTAGTAGCCACAGCACGATCGTCATCGCTCAGACCTCCACGGTGTTCACCCGGCCGTGATATTCAAGCTATGCGAGTACCTTTAACCTTTGTTTGTCTGCGACGGTCCTCATCATAGCAGTTGGTGCTGCCTGGCGCGTCAAGTCCTATATTTGCTTACGTAACAGTCGACATCACTGCGCAGGGCGCTTCCAATGTTGCATATCACCACGGAAGTCGACCTAATCAGTCGCCAGGACAGGATACTGCGGATCCCGGCGATCAGGGCGAAGTATAAAGCCTGCGAGCTCCGTCGTCTGTGCATCTTTCTTTCTTTCTTTCTTTCTTCTCCACTTCGTCCAGCCATGCTTTCAATCCCGCGCTTTGCAACGCTCTTCCTGCTCCCTTTGCTCTTCTTCGTACAGCTCACCGGCGGTGCATGCATTCCTAAGCGTGCGGGCGTCGCGCCTGCGCTCTCAGGTAATGCTGTGACGTTTGGTGCGGGCACGTACCCGCGCGCGACGCGTCTCTCGAACGGCAACCTCCTCGGCGCGTACACCTCCACCTCTAACGGCGAGAACATCATCAACATCGTTATCTCTACCAACAACGGCGCATCCTGGCAGGCGCAAGGCATCGCGACGCGCGGCGTGGGCGACATCGATAACCCGTGCGCACTATTTCCCCGTAAAGCCAGTGAATATGCGCTAAATAGAGCTATCGTCTAGGTTCCCCATCCAGCTCTCGTCTGGTTCGTCGCACATGCATCCTCTGGCTTCGGTGTGACGCCGCTCACATGTGATACGTATAGGACGCGTTCTTGTCGCCTTCCGGAACCACTCGAAGGACGCGAATGGAAACTACACGTTCTTCCGCATCACTGTGTGTTTCTCAGATGACCTCGGCAAGACCTGGCAATTCCTCAGCCAGCCAGCCTCGGACCCTGCTGGCCCCAACGGTACGCCTCATACGTCACTGTGCCCACACTACAATCTGACGCCCCTATAGGCAACTGGGAGCCGTTCATGAGGCTCTCGAACGCGAATGTCCTCCAGCTTTACTACAGCCGCGAGAATAGCAAGACCGACCAGGACTCTCTTCTCCGCACCTCGACTGACGGAGGAGCCACGTGGTCGACTGCTGCTGTTATCTCAGGCGGCGAGCTGAGCGGCAACCGTGATGGCATGCTCGGTGTCGCGACGTGCGGTACCGGTCAACCCCTTGTCGCGATCTTCGAGACGGTCCCTGTCGGCGGTCAGTTCTCCGTCTGGAGCGTGCGCAGCACCGACGACGGTAAGACGTGGGGCGACCGCCGCCAGGTCTACCAGCCGACCGGCACCAACAACAACGCCGGAGCGCCGCAGATCATTTGCGTCGGTGGCACTACCCTCGTCGCGAGCTTCATGACGGATGAGGACACGAGTGCCCACCAGTGGCCGCAGCAGGCGGCGATGAAGATTCTCACGAGCAACGATGGAGGCATTACGTGGGGACACAAGACGACTGCCTTCGCGGTGCCCGGCTTCTGGCCTGGCTTGCTCACGCTCGATAGCACTTCGTTCCTCGCTCTTGCTGATCACAACGGCGCGAAGGCGCAGAAGATCGTGTTGAACTAGGGAACGAGCTGTATTTAATTCCCTGCTCTGTCTCCAGCTTGTTCCATCCACGCACGAACAGTGAACCGTCAGAGTCACCTGTGAGCTGCAAGCCGTAGGCTCAAACGGCTCCTAGTCATAGCCAATTGAGAGAGGCAGACCTGCTACCCTATCGCCAAGGGAAGAGTTTCAAGTTGAGCGCGCCCATATCATCACAACGAGATCCCTGGATTCGCAGAGACACATAAACGTGTATCTACACAAGGGGTTCGATGACATGAGGGGTTTGCATCGCTTGTTCCGTCAAGGCGAGTAGGAGGGCGCGCGCCGGTTCACCTCCGGTCTCTAAGTACCCGCGACATGCACGCAACCACGCGGGACACAGACTAGCGGAATATCGTAGGATACCCCCATATAGCGGCTGTACGTCGGCGACACTGATGCTGGGATTTGACTGTAGTAGTAGACCGATATCGGACAGTAAGAAATCCGTTAGGCTAGGCTCCGCAAAGAAGGTCGAGATCAAATGCGATACGTCCATGTCATGATTATCCCGGGTGCGGAGAAGGCATTCTGCAAGCAGAGTTGTCGATTGGACGGTGACATACCGCCCCTGAAGCAGCGACATCCAAGGGCTTGGATGATCGGGGCCAGCAGTCAGAATGGATAGCGCCTCTACGCTGTACTCCTCTCGCGCCACAGCTCTTCGCCATATTATATTGGCCGGCCAGCTTCCCCGCTCGTGGACGTCCACCGTCATGTACTCGGAGAAAGTTGTGCACAATCGCACTATTGAGTTGTGAATGACGCGAGCAGGCGCATCGAGAACATGTTGTTCTCGAAGCCGACAGCCAACTCGAAGTAGACCTGAACACGCACTCGAGGCCCGGGCGAGTGAGAGGAGGCCGTTCCCCGCCCGTTCCAGCTGGGCGTTATCGGATAGAACAGTCGTCACGAAGTCGGTAACAGTGGCGAAAGTCTCGGGCTGCCACTGCAGCGCATCGGATTCCAAGAACTTCGCCAGATGGACGAATGGGTCCGAGAATTTGAGATCACCCCTCCAGTTAACGTCGTCGTGCAGCAACGCATGCGAAGCCGAGACGAAGTCGGGAAATATCAGCTCTTTGTCGTTTGTGCGTACGCACGGGGAGCCCAGGAAAGCACTGTATAGCTCGACCCACAGATAGTGCAGATGTGCGGAGTGGCTCAGACAGGGAGGCACCAGAAGGGTACCAACCCCGATAGCCTTGCATGCATAGTCGGAGAATGACTGGAGCTCCCGTAGTGGCAGCTCCTGAAGGTGCAGTGCGTGGAAGAGGTTGGCGAGTGCAGATATACCAAGCTGTCGAGCGGCTGACTCGGACTTCTGCATGGCACGAAGACATTCCGCAGCGATGAAGGGCACTGTCGTAGAAAATGTAGGACGGTTGTTGGCAGAGACTATCTCAGCGACGGTGTCGATAAGGAGGCCATCTGTCTCTTTGATCGTCGCGCAGGATAGGCGCTCTTGGATCGTCGCGCAGGATAGGCGCGCGTATGCTCGCAGAAGCGGGAGATCGTAAAGATGCGGGACATCCGCGTGGTAAAGTTGGTGGAAGACACGATGGAACCGATACTCCCCAGGCCATGACCCACGATCCGTCGCAAGGCATGCACGACTTAGGCGCGCATACTCTGCGGCTGCCTCTGGGCTATTCAGACCAGATCCGACGAGGCGCTCCAACTCGGTGTAAAAGAACCGGTCGACGGCCTCCACATTGCTGTTCCTCATCGGAAGAGTGGGGCGAACTCGATGGCGAGTCTCTTGAGCGAACGCTCCGAACGCATGAAGCGCAACACGGAGTTGCGGTTCAGACTGCGCGGCGCCGACGGCCCATTTCAAGGCAAAGGCATCCAGACGCTGCAAACGGTCTACGACGCGCATCTCGCCTGCTCGTTTCCAACGGCACCAAGTGCCATTAAACTTATCGTCTACGTTACTGATCAAGGCCCTGTACGACGCTTCACTGAAGATCTTCGACAAGAAGAGTCGCACGGATGTCCGTGTGCCCGCAAGATAAGCAAAGGGCATGAGAACCGTGACGACAGCAGATAGGCAGAGCCCGCCTGCCACCGCGATCCACAACCCGATGAGAAACAGGATGTTGAATATCGGTGCAGCGATTGCGAGCCCGACAGATGCTACGAAGACGCGAGACTGGCGTGCGTAGGTCAGTGATGGCGATGGACAGTCGTCAAACCAGAGCGGCAACGATGCGTATGTGCCATAGAAGGCGGCCAGCACAGCTGTTAAGCCGAGTATCACATACGACAGTGCCGGGTTCAATAGGCGAAGGAACAGGATGAGTCCAGCCAGGAAGGAGAACAGCGCGGCGTGCAGGAGGAACGGGAGTGCCCAGACGTAATCCGCCACGCGCCATCGAATGAGTCCTCGTGCGTGCAGCGAACGAAGGCGCGCCCATTCCCGGTGACCCGCAACGGTGACTGGGCGCGCGATGCACTGTAAGAAGGTGGCAAGCCACTGCTTGATTGTGATGGCGACGAGAGCGACGGCGAGCGAGAGCGTCAAGCTGGTGAACCACAAGCCGTTGATCCAGAGCGCAGTCCCCGACGCCGCGAAATCCTCTGGGGCCTGGAACGCAGAAACAGCTGGGAGGTCTATTGCACCGGAGCCGTTGCGCGATGTGAGTGCGGTGAAGAGGTATTTGGCGGTGTATGTTCGGTGAAATCGGGTTGAAGGGTTTTGTAGCTTTCAATGATGAACGCCGTCGCCACGGCGGAGAAGAGACCAGCCTATGTGATTTTTAGTAAAGAGGTCTTGGCTGTCGACTATTTGCGTACGAAAAGTAAGAGAATGTCGAGCGTCTTGTTCCACGCGTCAAGACGGTGCTCGTCAAACTTGGTTGACTGGTCGCGGTACATCTTCCAAACGCGGGCGTTTGGCGCAGCTTCGTCCCCGAACTTATCCGGCGGATACTTGCGGTTGAACTCGCTGTCTTTGTACTGGAGCGGCGGATAGGCGTTGGTACCTTTGACAGAGTGATAAGCAGCTGCAGACGGGATTGGACGTTGCTTGGCTCACCGTGCACTCCGTGACCAGACGATTGTCCATAGTCAGAGACATATCGTTCAGCAGGATGCATATCCAGCGAATGAAAAGTCAAAGCTGTCGCTGCTGGCGTGGAAGAAGACTGAGTTGCGTCCTGTCGCGCCATCAGCGCTCGTTACTGCGCCTGCCATCGACGTGTTGCAAGAACTTCGATATGCGTCGAGAGGAGTGTTGCGAGCGAGTGCGCCCCAAAAACCCATCGCTGACGACAATGAGGGCTGTTATGATCCAGATAATGAGATATTACGGGTTGGTACGCGCTGCAGTCCCTTAGCGCCGAAGCGGCGAAGCCCCTTAGCGCCGGAAGCAAAGCGCACTTTCCGCACATAGTGTCTTTCTCATATCCCCTTCCGAGGAACAGCGTGGCGCAGAGGGGGTATGCGCCAGGCATTGGCTCACACCTGACTGGCCCTCTCGTTTCGACCCTCTCACCCCCGAGTGAGATCGAGAGAGGACTCGCAGTCAGACGGCTTCGGCGGCCCGGGCACCAATCTGTATCCGACTATGGCTATAGTGAAGCGGTAAAATGCGCACCAGATCGAAGCTGTGTGAGCCAGTTCCACCCACCCACCCATGCATCCATCTCCCTCCACCGATACCAGAGCTCAGTGTGATCCGCTGGCGGCACATTGCGGCGATCTCCCCCATCGCCCTTACCCTACACAGACAACGTGCTTTGATTTTGTTATGTTCTCTGTCGACTCCCCAGGCCGTCTCTCTGCTGGGGTGTAGCGGATGCTGAGCGGCTGACTACGGCGCAGCATTAACTTGTCACTGACGCGCTGCACATCAGGAAAATGCTCCAGCTCTCAGAACGCTCAGGAAGCTCAGTGGAGCAAAGTGAGAGAACTGAGTAGCCTGAGGGATCTGAGAAACCCCCCCCTCTTGACAAGCTTGCTGAGAGGGCTTGAGCTCAGTCGAGCTCAGCCGAGCTCAGCTGAGCTTGGGTGCTTGACCGCTCAGGTCGCTCAGATCACGGTCAGACAGGTTACACCCGCTTCTTCGCCGCTGTTCAGTTCTTGATCAGGAAGCCGCAAACAGAAGTATGGTCAAGCCGGAGCGCGGTCCGTTATGTATTGAGCATCTATGTAGTGCATATATACAGTAAAGCGCTGTAGTAGTGGAACGGGTAGGCTAGCGAGGGAGGAAACTATGGACGTGATGCGGCGTCGCCCTCTCTCGATCGCAACCCAACATCGTCTGTACTGTGCAACGAGAAAGGTAAGAGTCAATCAACACGACGATGAGTGTATCACGTACACGGGGCACCGCAGCGAAGATGTGGAATCTGGATAGCACGTCAGTGATTATAAGCGGCGATGCGGTCGACGATCATCAGCTCACTGCATTGCTGCAGGGAGCGCGAAGGGTAAGCGTATCATCAGATACGAGCAAGAGAAGGGAGACGTACCGTCACGTACATGCCTGCATGTCGCGGGGCGACAGGATGCGCGTTACCCGTGCCCCTCGACGCCTCGGCTACCATCGTACTGAACGTGCAATCTGCATATTGTAAGTGTGGCCCACAGAGAAAACGATGTCATCTATATTCTTTCATACCGTATACGCGCCAGGTGGAAGGACGCATACGAGAAACGAGTTGAAGGGAACCTGACGAGAGCGTCGTCAGCCAAGAAGGAACGACGGACCTGGAATTTGGCGAGGGAAAGTGGGCACTTGCTTCCGTGTGCGGCGCGGAGGGGACTTGGCGAATTTTTTCACTGCGAGCAAGACTTGATGATGAACGTAAGGGCTGCGCCTAGATCTCTTGAAATGCTTGACCTACAGTAACTTGACCGAATTTCGCCGCAGCTCAGGTTCCCTCAGACAGCTCGGCGAGCTTGGGAGAAGTTGGAATTGCTCAAAGAATCTTCGTACGGAGGCGAAGCGTGCTGTGGCACTTTTCCGGGTGTGCTTGGGTTAGCTTGAGTGCGCTTGACTGCTCTTGACCGAGCGCAGATCACTCAGATCCTTCATTGAGCTTGGGCCTCTAGGCTGAGGGCGCTGAGCAGCCTGAGCAGGTCTGAGCGCAGGAGCGTTTTCCTGATGCATCGTGCAGACCGATTCGGAGGTTCGCCCACGGACACACTGGGAGCACTCAAATATCTAGCAAATGCCAGTCCGATACTTTTTACAAGATCATCTTCCAAACCTAGACCTCTTACCGTTGTGAGGCAATGTAAGTTATGTATATCCCGATGTGGTCATACAGTACTTAAGTAACGTCGAAGGCCGAGCCGCAGGATCAATATCACGTCTCCTTCCTTGCATCCCACCCACTCACAGCGTCGCTAGCACGAGAGCAGCCTAGCTCTCCGCACATATCTGTGGCTAGGAAGTACACTGAGTTCCATGCGTTGCAGCCTCATACAAGCTTTCTTCGGCGCTGCCGAGATGCGTTGGTACATGTGCTACTTCACACTTAGTACCATTTCAGCTCGCGAGGAGCGCGAGAGGCCTGAAATAGACGCGACGACGTATTAGCTGGACCCTCGTGCATAGAGAACCCGAGCTGAACGTGCTAGCGTCATGTCGTGATTATCCTTAGAGGGCACTGTTGTTCATTGGATTATGGATGGTGCACATTTATACTAAGATGCAGCGCCAGGTGGATGTTCTGTGGGGGAGAATGGTGGGTGGGTACCGGTCTACGGCGTACAAGTACATGTCGTACTACTTGGGATTGGGATGCGCGCGGCGCATGTACGGGGAAATGAATGCAAATAGTGTGTCGATGCCTCTGTGGCATACTACTATTTCTGAAGAGACGGGATCGATGATTGTGTATGGGAAGGATTGAAAGCGAAAGGAGAAACGGAGAAGGAAGTGTTGAAAACAATGAGCCGCATCCGAAGTCTACCCCTTGAACATAACGTTTCTCGGCGTGACCTTCACCTTCTCCTTGTGCAAGACGAGCTTGTTCACGACGTGGTCACGTTGCGAGCGAGCAATGACGAGTTTGACGTTCGGATCGGCAGAGGCGAAGATGACTTCGCGCAGTAGCGGCAGCTTGAGCGCGACCTTCCTGTACTGGTAGATAGCCGGGTCCGAGCGCCCAGTCGACACCACCACCAGCGTCGTCGCCCGGAGTGGGGTGAGCTTGCGGAAGGCGTCGACGTGGTCTTCTCTCAGCCCTTCGCCGATCTCGAGGGTCGGCGCGTCGACCACAGCAACGTGCTGGTCCAAGAGCTCGATGCGCTCGGTGGCGCAGAACTCGAACTCGCGTAGGCGCCCGACGTCGTCCCAGAGCTGTATGCGTAGTCCATGGACGTTGTCGTGATCCACGGCGAGGTGGGCTATTCTGGTGCTCCGGCGGATGAGCGCGACGAACGTCTCTGCAGTGACGTTGGCGCCCTTCACATGCCTGATCGCGTCGACGCTGATGGACTCGAGGGTCCTCAGCATGCTCCCGTTGTCCTCGCGGAACGAGAGCTTCTCGAGCGAAGCAATGTGCGCCTGCTTGCCTGAGGCGGACGGGGCGAGCGGGTCGTACAGCTCGACCTCCTCCGCGCCCTCGAGCTTGCGGAAGCCGTCAACGGTGTGCTCCGCACACGCCTGCGTGTTCCAGACATCGGGTGCACGGATGCGGACGCGCGATCGGGCGGGGAGCTGCTGGATGTCGCGCAGAGTGGTGACGACGACGGGTTTGTCGGGGTCCTGCGCTGCCGTAGTCGAGGGCGCAGCGACTGGGCACGATTTAGCCGTGAACGCATCATCCACCTGTGACAGAAACTCACGCGTCTGCTGAGGCTTGCTGGCGGCGTCCTTCATGAGAGCGAGGGCAACGAGATCAGGGTCGAGCTCGAGCATATCGACGTCCATGTCGATACCGGAACGGGCCTCAAAGCTGGCCGAGGCCGTGTGCTCGTCGTTAAGGTCGGAGCCATGGGTTGATACAGCGAGCGAGCCAGACTTCGCCGTGGAGCCCGCCGACTGGGTGCCCTCCGTGACTGCCCTGTTGCCCGTGCCGGCGGTCTCGACCTTGTGAGGCATTGGACCCTTCGCCTGCTGTTTGCCCGACGGGACAGAGCTCGAGCTGGACCCAGCGGTTGTGGGCACAGTGGTCGTCGCGGGGCTCGCGAGAAGCGTCTCCGGTGCCGTCGTCTCCTTCGCGCTCGACAGGGACTTTGCGTTCCGGATAGCCTTGAACGTCTTCCGCTCGTCAACGTGCATCTTCTCGGGGTTGTCGTCCTGTGTCGCAGCTGCCTTGACCTTGACATGAGTCCTATTCAGGAGACTCCACTTCTTCTTCGGGTCGGGCGCGGCGGGTGGAGGGCGCGTGTCGAGCACCTCGGAGGCTGGGCAAGGCGCATCGTTATCTCGTGGGCCTGTATTTAGCGTCAGATTACTGGTATTAGGCGGACCTGTGGCGGTAGGCGTACCCTGGACAAATTCTGGCTGGTCGACATCCATAGGCTTCCAGTCTGGCGACCGCGCTTGCTGGTAGGAAGAATTGTCGTAATGGTGATTGTTGTTGGCTGTCGTGAAACCATGCGCCATTGCCAAAGTTGATGTTCCAAGGGCGGGTGGATGGCCGTAAGCGGGGCTGGTTGAGGGGCCAGGTTGGAGCGTGATAGAGTTCCAATAGACAGAGGGGTTCATCGACCAGAACGGCGACGACGCGTAACCCTGAGCAGGAATCCAGCGTAAGTTGAGCGAACGGATAAATGAATCGTCTGCTGCATGCACAAGACTCACGTTGTACTGATACGGCAAGACCGTAGGCCCAAGGGAAGACGGCGCGGGGACGATGTTCTTGCCGACGATGAGCGGAAGGAACGACCCAAACGCCTGTTCGGGCGTGATGGTGCCAGTGTCGACTGAAGCACGCGTAAGCTTTAGATAATACGACGATAGGAAGACGGGGACTTGCGCGACGTGACGGTGGGCGATGTGACCGCGGCCCTGGTGGCCTTCTTCTTCTTCTTCTTCTTTGCAGTCTTCTCCTCGTCGTCCGTTCGTCGCAGCAATAGGTTCCAGAGCTGTGTAACCCGCCCCTTTTGGTGCGGCGGCGGCGACGACGCGTCCGACGAGCTCTGGGGGAGTGAAGCGGTCGAGTTGAACGCGGCCTGGCGCGCGTGTGGGAACTTGTGGCGCGACGGCGACATGTTGAGAGGTAGAGGGCGCTCGCCTGCTGGCGAGGATGTGGATGGAGGGAGGGAAAGAAATCTGGGAGGAAGTCCGCCCCGCGCGTCCCGTTACCCAGTCGAACCGACCAAACTGACATCAACCGACTCCTAACTTGCACGCCGCGATCGATTTTGTCAGCTCGCATACTTGACACCCGTGCGCGAGCACGAAAGGACGAGAGGATACGGCGACCAACTTGAAGCGATCATCATGGTAAGAGGTCAAGAAGCGTTTAGACGCCCAGAGCGCGCACGCCAATCTGCCGAGTGACGGGCGCCTCCACTGACGGGCGGCAAACTGCAGAACAAGGGGACACCGCGGAGCGTAGATAGAACTCCTCCCACAGACTGGCCGGAGTGGGATCTCCCCACAGTACGATACAGTGCTGTAGATGAGGGTAATGCGCCTCGACTCGGAGTATTTCCAGCTCACGGTGCGGAAGAACTCCAGGTCCCAGCACAGCGCAGTGAAGACGACACCAGGGCGACACTCTGCTCCAGCGCCCAGTTCGGCAATACCATCCATTGGCTTCTTCCCACCGTCGAGAGCTGGGAGTCACGTATCATGGCCACACGAACCGGTGACGTGCCTCGTGTGTGACCTAATCTCGCTGAAGAAGACTGGCGGCTATGTACGGCCGCGGGGGCGGGCTCGTACAATGGCCATGGCCGTCGGGTTGGGCGAGAAACCGGCGTTTTTGGAACGGAGAGCCTATGATGCCGCAGAATCGCCCAGACACAAAACACATCATGAAAGCCGGTCAATGTTGCTCGTCGCCGCCCTTGCCGCGGTGTCGTCCTGCTGTACCGGAGCTCGCTCCCCCGAGCGGTCTCGTCATGACCTGCCCACTGCGCAATTTCCAACACTGCTGCTGCAGTCCTGGTCGGTGCCAACAAGTCGCAACGTTCGGCAACATCAAACCGCTCGCCATATCCTGTTGCCTGCTCCGTGGAGAACAATCTCAAGCTGCTCCGCTCAAGCTTTCTCCAACTAGTCCGTCTAGTCTCCGTGAGCACTCGGATATGCTGTCGGAAGCGCGGAAAATAGCGCCCCGCCGTTTCATGTAATGCTGTTCCGGTCGTCGACAGGCAGATGACGCAAGCAACGAAGGGTTGGCAGCCAGTCAATGTGTGGCAGTATGGTAATTCTCAAACTGTGAGCTGTACGACTTTGAGCAGCTCTTTGAGCACGCTGGGTGATAGCCATGTGGTGGGATTCAAGACCGAGGAAACACAGTGGCGAGAGTGGATGAGCCAGATTGCAGAGACGTCGTCGCTCACGCTGAAATAGCACAGAGAGTGACGATGATGATGGTAGGAGGAAGAGAAGGGTTGGTCGGAGACAGCGGCAGCGGCCGAAAGCACCTTCACCTCGAGCAACCATGCGCGCTTTCGCCCTCGTCGCCGCCGTCGCCCCGCTCGTCCGGGCGTTCAGCGACTCGCATCCGCTCGTTGCCTGGTCCACAGAGTCGTGCGTTCTGTGTCGCTCAGATGGCCCGCGCTGACCGGCGCCTACGCAGGACATGGTCGCTCAACGTCGACAGCACCGGCATGCAGTCCGCGGACTCCGTGGCGGCCCAGCTCTCGTCCGCACCTGGACTGTGCGACCATGACTCCATCTTTGTCATACATTACCCAGGCGTACGTCCTCGTCGTCGTCGTCGTTGCCGGCGGTCGCTAACCTCGCTTTGCACGCCCAGCTGCACGTATCCGACCTCCAGCTCCTTCCCACATCTTCAGAATTCTCCTCTGCAATCACAAAGGCGCCCTCGTCGGCGCTCGTTCCTCACCTCGTCGCGCCGTCCAGCCATCTCGCCCAGCTCCCGAGCAACATCTCCACGCTCTGCAATGCCCCGCTTGGAAGCTCGCTTGCACCGCGCACTCCTGGAAAGCACATCGTCCATTTTAGGCTCAAGCCCATCCAGTCTGTCTCCAACGGGTCGGCGCGCAGGGCAGAGGTTGCCGAGACCAGTGCGTACTTGTCTATTTCCTCGTTGTCGTAAGTCTCACAGCTTCCTCAGCGGCACGTCTCGCACGCGAACTCGCGCAACATCCCTCGCACCTTGCCGTGCTCGTCGGTACCCGCGCGCCAGCTCCGAACGCCAAGCAGGGTCTCTTCCACCGCTACCAGTTCCTCACGCCCGGTGTCATAACCGTCCTGCTCGTCGTCCTCGGCGTCCTGGTACCCTTCCTCCTCTTCGGTGTCTCCACCATCGCGACCATCAAGAGCCCATTGACAGGCGAGAGCTTCAAGCCCGTTACTGCTCAGAAGAAGAACCAGTGAACCAGGCGGTTAGAGCTGCCTGTCTATACTCCTTGAACTCGCATAATGTCATCGCTCAGTCGTGTCACCACATCCGTGTGTCATGACCCCTTCTACGGTTGACGAGTCTGTCGTAGGGATATAGTAACGAACGTCTGGATGCTAAAATCCCTGCACACGGCAGTGATGGCTTTGACTTTCCATCCCAGCCTCCGGATCTAATCCCTTGCGCATCCTATTCATATATATATAAAGGCCAGTTCGTGGCCGCATCATATCGGCACGCCATACAGACGAGTTCAACAGTGCACAGATGAGTTGCTAATCGCGCCGGCGAACGGCACATTCCGCATCTCTTCCTGTTGACGTTCCACCTTCTCGATGGCCGGGCTTGCACGTCTTCCTCTCGAGCTCGTACTCAGCGTCGTCGAGCACGCCGCTTGGGGAAGCGAACCTTCGCAGTCTTGGGTAGCATCCCTTCGTCTCATCAATCGCGCGTTCGACCGAGTAGTAGTGCCAGCACTCTTCGAGACCGTCGAAGTGTCTGAGCGCAACATCGGCGCGTTGGCAGGCATTGCAACGCAGACTAATAGCCTGTTGCGCATGACTTTGCGTGTCTACTTTCTCTCGGACGCTGTGGCCC
>KV426398.1:15810-41860 GCA_001632375.1 Exidia glandulosa HHB12029
ATCCTATTCATATATGAGTCGCTAATCGCGCCGGCGAAGTTGAACGGCACATTCCGCATCTCTTCCTGTTAACATTCCACCTTCTCGATGGCCGGGCTTGCACGTCTTCCTCTCGAGCTCGTACTCAGCGTCGTCGAGCACGCCGCTTGGGGAAGCGAACCTTCGCAACTGTCTTGGGTAGCATCCCTTCGTCTCGTCAACCGCGTGTTCGACCGAGTAGTAGCGCCAGCACTCTTCGAGACCGTCGAAGTGTCTGAGCGCAACATCGGCGCGTTGGCAGGCATTGCAACGCAGACTAATAGCCTGTTGCGCATGACTTTGCGTGTCTACTTTCTCTCGGACGCTGTGGCCCGGGAGCCAGCTTCAATGTACTACTACGACGCCGCCTTTGCGCCCTTTGTCAGCGCGTTGCATGGGATACAGGAATTCACAGGCCCCCACCGCGCTTTCGCCCGTTTCCAGATAATTCACCGCCACAGGCGCCTCTCATCTGTGTTTCTTGTCGACCCAGTGACGCCGGGGCTTTTCCTGTCGATAACATCAACTCACAACATTGTGCAGAATCTGCACCTAGTTGTCGCTATGGACCGGGTGCGCAATATCATCCCCCGCATAGATTTCACGCGCATTTCGGCGCCCTATGTCGTCATTGACGCATCCAGCACTACGGAAAGGGACGAGCAGGAGCTCGAGACAGAATTCACTGTCTTCGTGGAAGAGCTCGCCAAGGTTCTCCATAGATCCAGTCTGCGGCGCTTGCTGATCCGCATCAGAGTGGGGAGCTTGCCAGTGGAGACGCAGGCTGCACTAGGCGCGGTGATTCAGCGCTGGGGTGTAGACACACGCGATGAACGTGTCTGGTTGGATGAATCGTCGCCCGTTGCTTCCCCTCTTCCGAGCGATGAAGGTGTCTATGATCGGGGGCCTTATCGCGCGGACGTATACGCTGGGCGCGGGTTGTGGATGACGGGGAGACAACTATACTCCGTGCCACGAGGAGAGTAGCACGCGTACTGGATGGAGACGGACGGCCCGAAACGTCGAGCACCGGTTAGACTCTAACGAGGTTGCAAGCCACGCCACGAGCTTAACCTCATAGTCGCGCTGTATACTCTACAGTCATCGCGACAACATTGATATCACGAGGCATAAAGAGCCGTCCTGGCGAACTAGCACGTTCTCCGACCAAGCGGTTCGCGACTGATACATCTGCCTCTGACCGGTAGCTTTGCGCTCGTCGTCACGGTCAGCATGCTTTGAGGCACACGCTCGTTCCTGTCGTACGGACTGCTACCGCTGCGCTTCTAACGAGAATCCCCATCTGTCAACCTATGCTTGACAGATCATCGGACTTGCCTCGGTCTCGCAATTGCTCGTGGCATTGCATGTTCTTTCAGGCTCGTTATGTCCTCATCGCCTCCATATACGAAGACAGCTATAGCCTGGATCAGCATGCCCTAAGTCCTTCGGATCCCCCGTTAGTTCTCGCGGCGCCGCGCGCTCCAGCAGCTGGTGGATGGAGGATCTCTTGGCAAAGCAGATTCTGACAGCGTACAGACGACGAACTGCGGCGGGGAGATCTTGGTACCTTGCACAGCAGCATGCAGAAGTATAAAGACGATCATCTGTCGCCTCGTGCCTGTACCACTCCGTCAGCCATCATGCAGCTCAGCCCGACATTCCTCTCCCTGTTTCCGTGGCCGAGGATGGCAAGGATGAAACGCAAACAAACCGAACACGAAAGCGACGCAGTACAGGGTTTAACCCCTCCATCAGAGATAGCCCCCGGAGTATTTAGTATGAATATTTCTAAGTACAACGATACCCTTGACTCAATAGTAAAGGGAGAACACGCACACGCTCGTGGAAGAGGCAGTATGTCTAAATATAGCTTATCTCCGGTACGTCCGTTATTTAAAAGCACAGAGATAGCCTGCTATGTGTCATATACTGAGCCCTGCAGAAACAAAAGCCTACAGACGGAGACCAGAATAGGGGAGAACGGTACGAAGAGCAGCACCGCAGTTCCAAACAAAGCTACACCTCCGGCAAACGCCCCAACCCCACGCCACACCGGCCGCACACACCCCAACAAACGCAGCAAGCAGCAGAAATATACAGAGCTCAGTATAAGACACATAGCAGGCTATCTCTGTGCTTTTAAATAACGGACGTACCGGAGATAAGCTATATTTAGACATACTGCCTCTTCCACGAGCGTGTGCGTGTTCTCCCTTTACTATTGAGTCAAGGGTATCGTTGTACTTAGAAATATTCATACTAAATACTCCGGGGGCTATCTCTGATGGAGGGGTTAAACCCTGTACTGCGTCGCTTTCGTGTTCGGTTTGTTTGCGTTTCATCCTTGCCATCCTCGGCCACGGAACCCTGTTCGTCGTCCTCGCAGCTCCCGCCGCTCGCGCACTGTGCTGCATCGAGGGCACTCCGACGTGCACTACATTCGCCGAGTCGCCGGTGGAGAACGGGATCTTCAACGCCGACATCTGGGTTCCAGAGGGTGCTAAGAACGTTCTCACGAATGCGACGCTGAACAACTTGGAGAACATCATATGCTGCTGCACGGCCACCAGTGCGGCGGCGTGCAGCACGACCTGGTACGCACTATTCGTTGCTGATCACGTGAGATATGGGCTCTTACAGACGACGTCTCTCCAGTCTCCCTTGACGACAATACTCGCATATATGTCACGGTCGCTGTCTATTGCTCCGCTAGTCAATCAATCTCTGAGTATTAACGGAGATCGACTTTTCGCCGTGAGCGGCAGACTTGCGGTATCACGAGCGATGGGGCAGGGAACCCGGCGCACAATCACAGCGTTGTTTCAGTGAGAATTTAGACAGTGCCTGGTTGGCCTCACTGAAAGCGAGAAGGCTGCGCGCATCTCCGGCCCCCGAAGCCTCATAACTACTGCGCCTCTTTTGGTCATGTTTCAACGCGAGAGCTTAAGGGGCCTCTGAGGGGCCTACAGGGCTAGTTCCGTCACGGTGAGTTTACGCGAGGCGCCGTGGGCCTTGTTGCGCCACGCGGACGGGAAGAAGGGGATGCACATAGAACGACTAGATATCTTACCATACTCACCCTTAAACATGAGAGGTGTCGCTCAACCAATCAGACTTTCACCTTCACGCCCGGCCTGTAAAATATGATCTCTGCATTGGCAGGTTTGGCTGTGGTCGCAACTAACGAATTACACAAAGATAGCTGCACACGCTGGAAGACTCGGCGCCCCCAAGTTGACAGCCACTACTCCGAGTCCGGGTCGGTCATCGTGAACCCGGGGAAGCTACATCCGAATTATGAGCTGTCTCGACGTATTCAGCGAGAGGCCAATTGCGACGTACCACTCGCTGCGACAGGCGAGACTGTTCGCAGCCGTGCAGCAGCAGACGGCCAAAGGTTCAATAGCGCTGAACGTCTCGTTGGAGAGAACGTTCTTGGCGCCCTTGGGGACGCCGACCGCGGAGTTGAAGATACCAAGCTCGAGCGGAGAGGTCTTGACGAGCCCACACGGGTTCGGAGGCGAGGCTGAGAAGCAGCAGAACGAGTGCACCGCGGCTGGAGCCGCGAGGAGGACGTAGGTGAACAGGAGGTTCCACTGAGTCTGCATGGCTGTGTCGGTGGGTTCGAAGGGCTTGGAGTCTCATCCCCCACCTAGCCCTCATATTTATACGCTCCTATGACTCTCCTTTCGTCATCGATCACATTCTGCATTGGGATGGATCATCAGCTGTTGTTCTCCTTTTGATGCGCTCACTCGCACGAATCGAGACTCTGACAACCGGGTTCCGCTGCTCAGCGCTAGGAATATTGCAATCATACCACGGGAATTACCCAAGAGAGGTCGAGAGTCATCCCTGTGCGAATAGCAATTTAACCGCCCGGCGGCCGCTCGCGGGCGAAAAAGGTTCTACGTAGTAAACTTTCGCTGCGGTCGACATTGTACGTGTGGGAGCATGCTCCGCTCAAGGATGACATGATTCACGCAGCATCTGTCTGGGAGATACTGTTTACGCGCTCGCCTCGATAGCTGGCACTTTCGAGAGGACAATCGAGAGACGGCGGGTCGAGAGCCAGTGAAATCGGGGAACATATGTATCAGGCGCCGTCACAAGGCAACTACCAGGATGGCAGGCTCTGCTCCGATATCCTGCGAAGCTTCGTTCCCCTTTGCCGCATATGCGGTGGTTTAATACCGCTCGACGGGAAGTATACCGTAGCCGGCCATGAACGAAAATCTCAACCTGGAGAAAGGAAATGACATACTTATGCATGCCCCAGCAGTCTAGTCCAGTGGGGTACCGCGGCCAATGCAAGGGCTTAGGCTCGGCTTAGGTGCTGTCGTCACTTTTTGGAGAAGGGACCTGCTCAGTGGACGTCGCAAGCCACTGCAAGCGGAATTCAATCAGGCGCAATGCCGCGTCGACGGAGAGCGGTGGTGGTGTCAACGCAAATATCCTGAGCACATCGCAGCGAGATAGTGGATATAGAAGCCCTGAAAGTGCAGATGAAAAGCCTGCCCGGTCCAACACGCGCGCGGGCCGCCGCTTGTTTGCGGCTGTTTCCGCTTTTCTTTCTCCTCCATATGCCTGGATTCAGTGATCTACCAGTTGAACTCGTTATACTGGTCATCGAGCGCGTGGCTTGGGATTACTGCTCATCCAATAAGGCATGGGTCGCATCCCTTTGCCGTATATCTCGTGCGATACAGCACATCATAACCCCGGTGCTCTACCACACGGTGGAAGTGACTTGGCGGAACTTCGAGACACTCCTGGAAATTGCCGCACGTCCCGACAGCCCACTTCACGCCACGCGTTGCGTCTACATTCCGCTGGTCTTTGTCCCATGCGTGCAGGATATCGACACTTTCGTCAGCGCGCTACAACATGTGCAGGAATTCGCTTTCGGTCTCTTCGCATTTGAATACTGGGTGCCCCATCTATCACCCGCGCAACGTTCTCAGCTTTGCGCTGTGTCTCTGCATGAGCGCATTCAGCCTGTCTCGATGCTCTGTACTCCGCCGGCAGTCAAGGCTGTGATACATTGCATTCCCTATCTTCGCATCGTAGTGGAACTCTCTGCCTGGGACGCAGAGCGGCTCGACATGCTCAGCTTCCACACTCGGTATCTCATCATGGACGTGGAGGACCGTGGATCGGCTAATCTGGCGGAATGCTTGTCCCGCAAGCTCACGACGCTGCTGCGCATACCGACGCTCGAACGCCTGCTCGTCCGCCCAAGGATCCGAAACCATCGCTACCGAGGACCCGGACCCGATTTTGCTGATGTCCTCGGGCGTTGGGCTTCCGAGTCACGCGAACCCCGTTTATGGGTTGAAGACATGCCAGCTATTACCTCGACCGACGTTGCTGCGTGGAATATGCAGCTCGGCTGCAATCCTGCTTACCACGAGGACGTATACCGAGGGCGTGATGCGTGGATGAGAGGACGGCAGCTGTATTGTCAGGAAGATGTCACGGAGCGACGTGGCGCGTAGCCGTAGAGTGGTTGAGTCGACCGTCATTGTGCACAGCAACCGCGCGACCGCGCATACTGTAGAGACGATGTGCTACGCACTTCAGCTTATGACATGTGCTGAGCGAGATGAGGGTGAATCAGCGCCGTCTTGCCGATCGGTGGCAGGACGAAACATAACGCAATGTACATCTGCGTTTTCAATGCATACATACTACTGTAGTCGATCATATGATATTGACGAACTGCGCAGCCGCTCGAGCAGCAGTTGACGACGCATCTAATTACCATGCGACCGCACGACTCAGAGAGGAGAGCCTTAGCCAGGACGGCCTCAGGCTATATAGGTAAAGATGGTTTGTAATTGCAAAGGGGAACCAGTGAGTAGCTGTGTCGGCTGGACCAGACAGCAGGAAAGCACGAGACTCAAAGCTCAAGGATGCGTTCAAATGTACGAAGCAGCCAAGACATTATGCCATGAAGGAATTTCTTTGCGATTACATTACAAGTATTGAGGAAGTTCTACTTCGACGACGACCCATTTAGCTACCGCTGTAAACATCGCACACAGCAGTCAGCGAACAGCAGACTCGGACACGTAGAAAGAGAGAAATCGTGCGGCTTACCACTTGGTGCGGCACGAGATCGAGTTGGCCGCCATGCAGCAGCAGATGAGCGGCTCGAGGGCAGAGGTGGAGAGCGCGTTAAGCGTCGAGTTGGTGAGCACGTTCTTAGCGCCCTCGGGCACCCACACGTCCGCGTTGTAGATGCCGTTCTCGAGCGGGTTCTCGCTAACGAGTGTGTTGCAGATCGGGTTGCCGCTAATGCAGCACAGGGCGTGCGCCGCGGGCGCGGCAGCGGCGAGGACGAGGGCGGCGAAGAACTTGATCTGCATGGCTGCTTCGGGTGGGGCGAAGAGACCTGGCGGGGACAGAGCGAGGGTTTATATATTGCTGGTCGGCAAAATCTTATCGTCGTATGTATGGTTTCCCGGAGAATCATTCGGCTGAGCGAAAACGGCACAGGTTTTGTACGTTTTCAGAGTTATGAATTCGTGAAGGGTTTGATCGCAGTTGCGGTGGCTCTGGGATCCCCATCGTATTGAGTCACTCTCCGTGACTCTCCGGCTACCACCCACAGTGCACACCGTGGGTGTAAGCGACTCGTTACTCTTGGGACACGAGACAGGCTCTGAGAATGTCGAGAAGGACACGGACGCTCGAGTTCTTTGACGACGAAGGCCGCAATGCCAAGCCAATCTGGTCGAGCCGCGCAGTGTGCAGTGTTCCAGGCACAAAGGAAGAACTTCGTTCAATGCATAACGAAGCCGGACCCGAGATTGCGCAGTTCTGAGATGCCGGTGGACAGATGGATAGACCGTGGACGCCGGTGAGACAGCGAGATGACAGATGTCAGTTGTGCGCAGCGCACCATCTGATGAGGAGCCGCGTGAGGGTTGCAGGCGTTGATAAACCCGTGAGAGTGCAAGAGGTCAGGAGCGGACTAGCTAGAGCGCATTTTGCGTCGAAAACGAAACTTGAGAGTAGTCGATGTCAGAGGGTTGGGTATCACGTTGAGCCTCAAATCCGTGCAGAGACGAGCGAAGGCCAGTAAATAAAACTCGACCACGAGATTAAAGCCCAAGACGTCACCCACCCCAGCGCCGAGAAGAGCTAGATGACGACCCGTGAACAACCTGTAGCGATGTCCCGGACCTAGCCGCACGTCCTCCTTGCCACCCGCAACGATGGCAGGAACACCCGGACCGTCCCCCGCCGTCCAGCAACAAGCGCCTCCGCCCCTTCCAGACCCCCAATCTCCCCGCGAGAGCGTCTCGCCACCGCCGCCAGACGGCCCACTCGGCGACGTCGAGGAGGAGATCCGCGCGCTGCATCAGGCGCTGTACGAGCTCGGCTGCGCCGTTCTCGACGCACACGGCCCGCAGAAGAGCGCAGGCGGCGGTCCACCGAGGCCGCTTGTTCCGACGAAAGTGTGCGTACCCAGCAAGAGGTGGGGTGGATGTGGCTGACGGAGGATGTAGGAACCAGGTCGTCGCGCATTTAGGGCGCATCGAGGATATTGCGGAACATATCAACGTCCTGGTTCCCATCCAGATACTCGAGTGCGTTTAGAGCTTAGATTTGCATCAACCTTATATACACTCTGAGCTGACGAGATCTCGTTCTTGTCCAGCGATGTCGACAACTCGCGCAATCCGACGACGGTGACGCGTGACCGAATAGAACGCGCCGCGACAGAGAACCAGTTCATGCACGGCAAGATCTCGGCCATAGAGGTATAGTATTCCTTGTATTTCTCATTCACTGCGTCTGACACCCGCTGCTAGGACTATCGCTCGGAGCTCCTCGACGCGCTGCAAGAACACTTTCCCGAAGCTGCTGCTGCTGCCACTACATCTCAGTAGTCCAGCGCGTCGACTAAACCTCCCGCCTTATATGAGGCAGTTCACTCCTGCATCGTGCGCGCCCGCTATCGCCATCTCCGAGTACACGCTGGACTGGACTACCCACGCTCCACAAGACTCGTCCGATTAATCGTACCAACATGGACGCTGCAGCCTGAGCGACAGTGACGCTCCGTCGTCCATTTCCACATTACCTTACGCGGTGTCTAGGTGTAAAGGTACTCCACCGCATCCTATTGGGACCCGCATTGTGTACTTCTTGTGTACACCAAGATATCGTTGCACGCCGCTTGGCTCTATACTACATACAAGACCAGACATTCTACATGGTTGTCGCGTACGCCCCTACTCGTTGAACGCACGGTGAACAACTAGCTCGCCTGTCTTTCCCGCACTGAGCGTCACCTTCGTCCCCGCGCCCACGAAGAATACCGTCCCCTCACTCAACGAAAGCTCCTGGTCTGCATCTGCACCCCACGTCACACGCCCCGTCCCGCTCGTCACGATCCCAACGCTCGGGCCCTTGAACGGGCGTTGCTCCTCGGTTCCACCGGGTGCGAGGCGCGTCGCGAGGACGGAGAACTCGGGTACGGGCGGATCGTAGATTTTGCTGGTTTGCGTCGATTCGCCTTGAAATGCGGAGGGTACGACGCGGTGTACGTCCGGGAGACCGGAGCTGTAGGTCAAGCTACGCAGAAGCGCGGTAACATCGCGCGCTTTAGGCGTGAGGCCCGCACGGAGGACGTTATCGCTCGTCGCCATGCACTCGACAATATCTACAAAATGCAATTAGCCGTGAGGGGATTGGGGAGGGAAGAGAGGACGTACCGCCGGAAATGTATGCATGCGGCTCTCCTGCGCCGAGGAAGATCGCCTCGCCCGGTTGGAGACGTACGATATTGAGCAGGAAAAGACAGAACACGCCCACGTCGCCTGGATACTGCTTTTCTATCTCGCGCACCATCTCGCGCAGCTGCGGGTCGTCGATCGCGCTCGCGTCGCCGTCGACCAGGAGCGCGTCGAGCTGACTCTTGACGTGCGAAGGGTCTGCGGTCATGATTGCCGCGAAGACATCCTTGAATGTTGTTGCGTCCGGCTGCGCGAGGAAGGCGGAGAGCGCGGGTTCTGGAACGAGCGCGGCGAGTTGGGGTATGGTGCGGAGGTATGCTGCGATTTCTGCGAGCGGACGGAAGCCACAGAGCGCGACGAACGGCGTCAGCGCGAGTGCCATCTCAGGCTTATGGTTGGGGTCTGCATTTCTGATGTCAGATCTCCTCATATTAACTTAAGGATAGTAGACACACCTTTGTACACGTTAGGCTGCGCGGCATGCAGCTCGCGCGCAAATGTCTTGTCCGGATGGGCTTGTATGCTGAGCGCAGTCTCGATGCTGAGGATCTTGAAGAGGAACGGCAGGTCGCCCGCATACGTCTCTTTCGCATCGCCGAGCAGCTCGGGGTGCGCGCGCAGGTGCTCGCCGAGCGGTACACCGCCGTTGGACAGCGTCGACGGCAGCGCGGGATGTGTTCCCATCCAGAGCTAGACGCGCTTCAGACTTCGTACCCGCAACAACGCGTGCGCAAGTACCTCTGCGTATGGTGTACCCGCGTCTGGGCTGGACACGGCGAGCTGCGCGACTTTGGAGGCCGTGCCGTGCTTGCCCCACGCGTACTTTTGCACGCCAGGCGTTATCTCGAATACTGGTGCAGTGGAAGAGCTCATCGTGCGTGTGGTTGAAGGAAGAGAGAGACGCGGAGGCGGAGATGCAATGACGTGCAATGCCGCTTAGATGTCCCTGATCGATGGACAACCGGCCCACGTGCGCGGGGAAAGGATCTTCGAAGCCTCTTCCGCTTTGGGACAGAACAACAAAGATGCAAAAGATAAATAAACTGCAAGTGGGATACACGATCAACATGAGGAGTATGTCGCAAATTTCCCCCAATCCTTCATGCAATGATTGCGGCGGAAACGTCCGCGAACCACGCCTTCTGGTCCTTGGGCGAACCCCAATCCTTCGACGACCCTGCAGCGTCAAGGGTTTAGTGCAATGTCACTACCAGCGGCAACAGCAAACGCACCCCCGAAGAATGTCTGGAAGTGAGCGCCGCGGAAGACTGCTTCAGGGTGCTGGCGAATGACAAGCCCGGACGCGTTGATTACAGACTTGCCGTTCACGAACAGCTCGATCTCGCCTTCATAGAAAATGAGTAGACTAATTCCTATCATGAATTTGGAAGAATTGACGAACCGTTCGCCTTGTCGGCGTCGTTGAGCTTGATACGCTCAGAGACGACTGTCCATTCGCCAGTCGGGAACGTGTACGCGCCACGCGCGATGCTGAAGCCGTATTTGGGGTTTTTCTCAGACCTAGAAAGGATGTGAGCAGAGCAGTAGTACAGTTCCAAGATTTTGCGTACCCCTTGATCTGGAGGAGGACGTCGTTCTCCTTCGCGTCCGGGAGGTAAGCGTAGATTTCGCCAGCACCGTTAGCGCTGCGAGCAACCCAGTCAGTCAATCGAAACGAAGCAGACGTTTATTGTATCAACATACCGGAACATGAGTCTCAGGTCGAAGCACGCGTCGCGAGCGTCCTGACGACCACCAGAGCACCCGTACGCGAGTTCCTCAGTCGTACCACCATACGGACCAGGAAGTTTGCCTCCCTTGCTGAGAAGGCCAAGTCGTGTGAGTGGGAAGTCGTTGGCAAAGAACGAGAAGAAGCTCACTTCCAGTCAAAGCCGTCCTCGAACTTGACGGCGTAACTGAAGAGCAGCTCAGTCGCCTTGGTAAAATCAAAGCTCGACGGGCCGCTGAAGTAGAACCCGAACCCTCCGCGCGGCGTTCCAGAAGGATTATAGCTGCCTGATAGAGTGTGGGTTTAACTCGTCAGTCACGGTAAAGTGGGGATTAATATTGTACCGAAGCACGAACCTTTCGGGTAGAACGCCTCCCAGGCACGCGTCCCGCTCGGCGCACCCGCAGCGTCCACAACATCATGCGTAACACCCTTCGTGTTCTTCTCCACATTCAGATCCGCGTCCGACAGCGGTACGCGCTTGACTTCGTTATCCTGCGGGAGCGCAGGCGACGGCGGCGCCGTGCTCCACCCGGACTGGAACTGTACAGGGAAGAGCCACGTCGGGTTGAGGCCGGTCGAGTTCGTGGGAGTGGAAGTGGGTGAAGGTGACGATGATGTGGTGGTGGTCGAACATTTCTTGCCTTTGCAGGGTTTGGGCGTCTTGGTAGGTTTCGGGTGCTTGGACGTCTTGGTCGACTTGTCGTCCTTATCATGATGGTGCGCCTCCACCATCGGTGAGAGGAACGCCGCGGAGACAAGGGCGAGTTGGACGAGCGAAGAGAGGAGCATTTGCGAAAAGTGAAGAAAGTGAAGTAGAAAGTGAGAAAGTGCGAAGTGGAAAGGCTGGATGATGAGGAAATGTCCAGGACCATAGACGCCTTATATACCGTCCAGATCCTGCATACGATGGGCGGGAGAGGCGCTGTCCGGGCCGTCAGACGTGATTGAGGGTCGCGTCGCTATAGGATTGACGGTCTGCACTCCCCGCGTCGCCTCCTGAGCGTCGTCGGTTGCGATACTACACGCGTCTACAAGAGACACGATTCATGAACCAGGGTTTGATGAGAGATGCGGCCAGTAGGAAAGCACCAGCAGCAGTTCCAAGTTCGGGAATAGGGGGGTGGCCATGAAACTGTACTCGGCGTTGGCCAGACACACTGTAGCGCAACAAGAAGGAACTTGGAGAGGATATGAAGCACTGGTTCCAAAACCGGGCAGGGATCACTGCAGCACAGGGATCGCCAGCGCATGTACCTTTTTCGGGCAGACGATCAGGGTCCACGGGGCGTCAAACCGAACATGGAGACGAGCTGTGCAAGATTCAGCCAGTCCCACGCAACGATACGGCCAGGGAACGCTGATGATTGAGCAGGAGTTCCAGGCTAGAAACCATGCCGCCGAAGAGAACGAGAACGAGGAAGAACATGTACGTGTGATGCGGGAAGGACGCGATCCATCCAAAACCTGGCATTGGCAAAGTAAAGCGACGGAGGACTCGGGGAAGTAAGTTAAGACGCAACGTACAGACTAATGATACGCCTTCTTCGCCCTATCAATATGCGCCCTCAACTTCCTCTGCTTATCCCTCAAACTCGCCTTCTTCTTCCCTTTAACCGCCCCGCTAGAGAGGATCATCATAACAGGCTTATTCCGCGCCTTCTCCCTGTTCGTAGAACTGCTCGGCGTGTCCTTGTTCTTCTTGCCTTTAAGCGAACCGAAGCGTTCGCGCCCCTCGCGACCTTTCGCGATGGACGCCATGCGCTCTTCGTAGTCGGCTTTCGCTTTCTTGCGCGGGCCGAGGATCTCGGATTCGGAGACGAAGCCGTCGTCGTCGTTCGAGGCGACCAAGGGGCCCTTTTTGCGCTTTTTGGAGGCGGAGGTGGTGGTGGTGGTGGTGGACGATGGGTCTTGTGCGCGCAGTTCGGCGATTTTGGCGTAGTCGGCGGGCGTGAGGATCTGAGCAACGCAATAAGTAGACTGGAGTGGGACTCGGAGGAAAGAGCTGTCTATAAAACGCACTTTGGTGGTCATGAGCGTCGATGGGCCCGGCTCAGGCTTGTCCTCCTTGGGCTGCGGCGGTGGCTTCTCGCCCTCGTCCTCGCTGTCAGTGACCATAATGTCCTCGCCGTCGCTCTCGACGTCGATCCATCCCGCCGAGCTCTCGTCGCTGCTCGAGCTATCGTCCTCGACGTCCCAATCCTTCCAGTCGCCCTCCTCATCCTCGTCCTCCGCGCCGCTCCCCTCCTCAGCTCTAAGCTGCTTCAAATGCTCCTCCAGCAACTCCAGCCCCTCAATGCGCTCCGTTGCCTTGGGCGCATGACCATACGGCAACGCCCTCTTCTCCGCCCCAACACCCATACTCGCATCCTTACCCCTCTCCCTCCTCTTCAGAAGATCCGGATTCACCTCGCGATACAAAGCGAGCAAGCCACGCGAGGCTGTCAGGACACCTTTGTCGCGCGATTTGCGATAGGCGACGAGGTCGGCGAGGAGGTCTTCTTCCATCGCCCATGGTTGGCGACGGCAGACTTCGCGGATGGCGTTTATGCCTGCCGCTATGACTTCGGGTCCGACGCCTGGATGGACGAATTCGTGTGCGAGTTTGCGGAGGACGGGTTGCAGGGCGTCGGGCGGGGTGAGGTCGTGTACGGATTGCGCGAGCGAGACGAGGATGAGGGTGACGGAGAGTTGGTGGTATGTCAGATACCTGAGCGGCGGCAGCGGCGTGAGTATGGCAACGTATAGTGTAGTATGTGCTGTGCGATGCGCACCGGACGATGTAAGTGTAGAAGCCCAGGACGCAGAGTTTGTGCGCGCCCATCACGCGACTGAGGAGTTGCATGTGTAATATCTTATGGTCGAGCGAGTACAACTTGTCTAACAACACCTTCAGTATCTCGAGCTTGACCAAAATGACGGCAGCGTACCGTGCCGTTGCAGCTTGTCGTACAACTTCTCGCCGAACGTCTGCGGGTCGTTGATGAGCTGCAGTGCAGGGAAGTTGGCCGTCGTCGCATTGGCCTTGTCCTTGCGCTTCTGCAGAGCGTTGCACGAGTCAGCCATACGTAGTTACCGCGCTTGTTGCACACGCACTTTCTTGGACGCCTTGACGGCGCGGTCGAGCTTTCTGTCGCCGCTCCGCGTCTTCTTCTTGATGACGCGCTGGTGCTGCAGCTTTTTAATGTCGGGACCTTCGTCGCCGGAGTCGTCTTCATCCTTGTCGTCGGACTCGCCGAGGAAGAAGTGCATGGACGCGCTTTGGACTTTGACGTTGGGGTGCATGCAGCCGAGGGCGACGATGGCGACGGACTTGTTGTCGTTCCTGTTCCGAGTCAGCCGTCGCAGACAAAGCCAAAGCGACATGGACTTACCAGACGCCGGTCTTCCAGAGCTCCTTGGTGAGCAGGACGGCCCAGAGCGCCTCGCCGCCCGAGTTGCCGTCGGGACCCGCGTCCGCCTTCGCCTTGCCCTTGTCTCCGACGACCTGCGAGTCCATGCTGCGCTCGAGCATGGCGAAGAGCATGGCCTGTACCGCCTTGTTGAGACGGACGTTCTTGGTCTTCGCGTTCGCCGTCTTGAGGTCGGAGAGGATCGTGGACCGTATGAGCGCGCGGAGAGGGGCTGCGCGGGCGCGGGCGAGGAGGGGAAAGAGGGTCTTGAGCAGGTCGATGGAGGAGAGCACGTCCTTGTTCCTGAGCATGACCAGGTTCTGGACGATGCTGAGCCTGAGGTCCGGCGAGAGCAGCGTGAAGTGGTCGAGCAGGAGCGCGGAGAGGTGTTGGGGGAAGTCCCTGGTGTCGTTTGGGTAGCAGGGCGAGACCTGGGCGATGAACGTGAGGAGCTCCCTGAACTTTTGGCCCTTGTCGTCCGGGTTAATGTGGAATATCTCCCTGAGCGAGTTGTAGTGCGCCCATTGCTGGAGAAACTCTTCCCTGTACGCGTCCGAGTCGCGCTTGATCAGGTTCTGCAGCTGGGGCAGGTTCGCCGTGAGCACCATTCCCCGTACCATTTTCGCGCAAAGCACGCCGCGGCGTTTCCCGTTCCTCTCTTCTCTTTCCCCCCAAAATTTTCAGAGTCGTATCTCAACATGGGCAAGAAGGACGCCGCCGCAAAACCCGCTTCGACAAAGACCAAGAGCCCGGCCAGCAAGGGCGCGGTCTCCTCCAAGGCAATTCTCCTCGCTGCTCGTCTTTTTTTCTCATTCTGACTGCCGCTCAGCCCAAGTCGAAGACCGCCGCCGCGCCGCCGCCCAAGAAGGCCGCCAGCAGCGACGACTCTTCCGACTCTTCCGAGGACGAGAAGCCAAAGTCGAAGGCTGCCACGAACGGCGCCGCAAAGGCTGTAAGTCGGCCTCGGCAATCTGCTCCGGCGCATGCTCATATTCTTTTAGAACGGCAAGGCGAACGGCAAGGCCAAGGCCGCCGCGTCCAGCTCTTCCGAGTCCTCCAGCGAGGAGGAGAAGCCCAAGGCCGCACAGGTCGCCAAGAAGGCCGCCCCCGCTGCTGCCGCCAAAAAGCCTGCGTCCGACTCGGACTCGGACAGCGACTCTGAAGACGAGAAGCCCGCCCCCAAGCCTGTCGCCAAAGGCAAGGCGACACCGGCTTCGGCCAAAAAAGCCGCACCCGCCAAGAAGGCTGCGTCCGAGAGCGACAGCGACAGCGACGACTCGTCCGAGGACGACAAGCCCGCTGCGAAGGCCGCCCCGGCCAAGGCTGCTTCTGCTGTTAATGGCAAGAAGCGTCCCGCAGCGTCGTCCTCGGACGATTCGTCTGACTCCTCTTCCGATGATGCAGCTCCCGTCAAGAATGGTGCAGCGAAGGCGGACTCCTCGGATGACTCTGACGACTCTGATGATTCGGACGAGGATGGGGACGTAAAAATGAAGGACGAGCCCGCGCAAAAAGGTTCGTTTCCTCTTTTTCCTGTTTTTGCGCTGTCTGACGGTGCGTCATTAGGCAAGCGCAAGGCTGAGGACTCGTCCGCGCCGCCGGCGAAAAAGGCAAAGACGGTCACTGAGGATGCTGGTGGTGACGGTGAGGAGAGCAAGAGCGTCTTCGTCGGTCGTCTGTCGTGGAACGTCGACGACGAGTGGCTCAAGACCGAGTTCTCCTCTGCCGGTGAGGTCGTCTCTGCCCGCGTGCAGATGGACCGCAGCACCGGCAAGTCGCGCGGCTTCGGCTACGTCGAGTACGCCTCGCACGCCTCGGCCAAGGCCGCCGTCGAGCAGTTCAACGGCAAGGAGATCGACGGCCGTCCGGTCAACGTCGACCTCGCGACACCGCGCGCGCCCAACACGGAGAAGCGCGCCAAGGTGTTCAACGACCAGCGCAGCGAGCCAAGCAACACGCTCTTCATCGGCAACCTGCCGTTCAGCGCGACGCAGGACGCCGTCTGGGAGCTGTTCTCCGGCCACGGCGAGGTCGTGAACGTGCGTCTGCCGCAGGACCGCGAGACCGGTCGCCCGAAGGGCTTTGGATATATCGAGTTCGGGGACATTGACGGCGCGACTAAGGCGCTCGAGGCGCTAAACGGTCACGACCTTGAGGGACGCAACATCCGCCTCGACTTCTCCGGGCCCAAGCCGGAGAACGGTGGTGGAGGCGGCGGGGGCTTTGGAGGCGGGGGCGGGGGCTTTGGTGGCGGCCGCGGAGGTGGACGCGGCGGCGGCTTCGGCGGGGGCCGTGGAGGCGGTCGTGGCTTTGGCGACCGTGGCGGTGGGCGCGGGGGCGGACGCGGGTTCGGAGACCGTGGACGCGGCCGTGGTCGTGGCGGCGGCGGCGGTCCCAACCCGCGTACCGGTGGGTTCGGTCAGTCGCAGGGCACGAAGACCAAGTTCTAAAGTGGGAACGTCGGTTTGGTTGGCCTATCTCGTATCGTCGCATCTACCCCTCCCCCATCCCCCCATGCATCATCACTCTTGCTTGCTCGCTCGCTCATCCACTTGGTTTCAGTTCCAGTTTATGCCATGCACGCTGTCTAATGACATTCCCCCTACCCAAAAACGCTGTGTTCGATGTTCCTCGTCCGCGGGCTCCAGGCCCGCGCCTTGCATATGTATTAGACAGGTCCATTATGCGTATACAGCTGCCACCCACTATAACCGGTCGAAGAGTCGTGAACAGAACCATGCAACAAGTAACGATAAAGAACGGGATATGGAAACAAGGGAATATCCAAATGCGATGCGATAATTAGTTGTATGTGCAGCAGGAGAGGTTGGGAGTTGGTTGCGTTATGTGCATATGTATGACGTTGGCTTTTTCACGGGTACTGGATCTTGCCCTCCCGGAACGCCTTGCGGAACGGATTCTGCACGCCCATGCCTGTCTTCTCGAGTCGGTCGAAAAGCACGAAGAGTCGCTCGGCCTCGCGTTCTTTCTCCTCGTCCGTCATGTCGTCCAAGCCGGATTGCGCGTTCGGGTCGACGCGCATGCCTGTGATCGGGTTGATGTCGCCCTCCGGCAGGTTCTCGCCCGCGCTACTGTTGGAGGACGAAGGCGGCGGCGCTACGAGCCCTTTGTTGAACAGGTAGCCCGCGACGTTGCCGTAGCCAACTTGCGCGGCGAGCGTCGTTGCTGCACCAACATGTCAATGGCTAGAATCGCGGAGAGAGCGACGAGACGTACCGTCCGAGTCGCAAATGGTGAAGAGAAGCTCGCCCACCGTGTCCTTGATACGCGCGAAGTAAACGCTCTTCAGCGCGCGCAGACACCGCCCGAGAAGATCTTTCCGCTCCTCCAGCGGACTCGACCGGTCCCTGCAGCAGTCAAGTCAATCAGGTGTGGACCAAGTGCTGCGAGCGAACGTACAAGTTGGCCGGTATCAACCACTCGCGCAAGCGAGCCTTGGCCACGTCCGAGCCGTCAGCGAGCCGCGTAAGGAGTATAACGAGTGGCGAAAGCGTGTCGTCCAGATTGATATCCTCCTTGCTCGCCTTCGCACGTACGCCCGCGTCGTCCGGGTCATCAGGCATATACCACGCCGTGGCCGCTTCAAACAGGTCGTACGCCTTCTTCGTCACATCGATGGGCGGTAACGGTGCAGGCGATTCCGGGCGCGAAGACGGCGCGCTGCTCGACGATGGCGGTTTCGGGGACGCTGAGCGTCGATGGACGCCGGGAAGCAGTTTCAGCATGCGATGCAGGTGCGTATGCGGGGCCGTACCGTCCGCAGCTGCAGAGGCCGAGCTCGCTCGGGACGGGGACGGGGAGGGTGAAAGCCAGACCTCGGCGTACGGCGCGACGGGGATGTTGATGAGCGAGTGCACGACGTGCGTCAGCGGCGGTACGAACGGCGCCTGTGCTCCTTGCGGAAGCGCAGCGAATGTCCGGAGGAGGGGTGCGAGTAACCTGCACAAAATGTGAGGAAACAGGGGATGTAACTGCGCTGGACGCACGGTTCGAGCTTAGCGCTCCAAGATTCGCCCATGGGCTTTGGCGGTGCGGCTGGGTCTGCCTCGGCATCGAGTAGACGCGGGTAGTTGAGCAAGAGGTTAAACGTGACTTTGAGGAGATCTATGAGCGCGTCTTTGGCCCACTGCTTGTTGTCGAGGAAGGCCACCAGGGCTGGGTCGTAACACTACACGCGTAAATGATCATCAGCACCGGCGGCCAGGCACGACGGGACCGGGAGTCCGATGCAGGACGGGAAGGCAGAACGTACTGAGATGAGAGTGTCGAGCCCTCCGTCTTTCTCGACGAGCTGGCGGACGAACGGCAGCGGCTTTGTCGTGCAAAGAAACAGGATGCGGGCGGCGAGGAACATGGGCTCGGGCTCGTGGCGCGTCTGTTGTCATTGCGACGAAACGCGCGGGCGCGAGGGTGAGCGGATCTGAGCAACGGGATCGGCGGGATGTAACGCACGCGGAGGACTTGGTGCGCGGCGGCCGGGCCAGACGTCGCGAGCCAGCGCTCGAGCGCGGTGTCGAGCACGAGCAGCAGCGTGTTGGCCACGATCTTCATCGCGTTGTAGACGACCTGGACGTCGTCGGCCGTTATTGTCACCGCGAGCAAGTCAAGATTCTGGAATGCCGGCGTATGTGAGCTCGAGGCGACGCGACGCCCACAACACCGCATACCTCCTGCTTGGCGATGATGAGCGCGGTCACGGGCTGGCGACCGACCATCTTGATAGCGTTGAGCGCGTGAACGACATCTGCGGATGACCGCGGCCGTCAGCAGACTGGAAAGATCTGGCCCAGCGCTGGCTGACTGACTCTGCTTTCCTATTCTCGCGTCTGGGTCCTTGATGTCGTCGAGCAGAGACTGGACGAGCTCCTTGCGCTGGATCTCGGTAAAGGAGAAAGATGGCGCTTCAAGTTCGCGCGTCAGTCGGCGTAACGAGCTCCTCACGCGCGCTGACCGTTGGCGATGGCGTCGAGGACCTGTCTAGTGTCGCTGCTGGACGGCTTGAGGGCGTGGTAGGCGTCAATGGACATGGCGCGCGGAAAGATTATAAGTACAGAGTCAACGAGAGAGGCAAGTCCGTCCGAGCCGACACCCGGCGCGCCTGTCCGGATTACCTACACGTTGTCATTCCTCGAGCATCACTGCCTTTCTCAGCAACAACCGTTCCGTTATCATCCCCATCTCAATATAATTATTTCCCGACACATCAGGTCACGGGTCTCGCAGCCCCAACCCTCACAACCGGGACGCAAGATCGGTCCTCTGCTACTCATATCACAGCGAAACGAGCATCTCGTCTGACCGACTCGCATGAATCTCTGGGCGCGCCAAATCGTGCGGAGCGGCACCATCTTAGAGACAATACACCAGAAATCGAGGGAAGCCACGGTATGAGTTTCCTGCTTTTTTACACTACATGTGCGAAAACTTAGAGACACTGTAGCAGCATTAGATCGGACGCTAATGGCATATACGAAACTCGCCTGAGAGTACCCTGCGTAACGCAAAATATCAGCATCTTAGACTCGGCCAAGATCAACATCGACAACTCACAGTCGTTGGAGAATGTGCAGGTACTGCCTGAGGCACAAGTCGTGCACCCAGAGAACCCAGTGCCGCCGCATTGGCCTACAATTAATCAGTGTCGATTTCTGGCTACAATCGCCAATCCAGATCCACGCACCGAACTTCGCGACCGTGCAAGCGCCACCGCCGCTTGTACTCGTCGGGCTCGAAGCGCTCGTCGTCGTCGCGGTACTGGTCGGCCCTGTGCTGCTACTAGTACTACCCGTGCTCGCACCAGGGTTAGTCAGCGTGAGCACGGCAGGCCGCCACGGCAGCAGGTTGTAGTCGCCGCCGGAGCCGACGGCCAGGCCCTGGTAGAGCAGCTGCAGGCTGCACGGGTCGACCTCGAACGTTTGGTCGTTCGTGCTGCGCACGAGGTCGCCGTGGCTGATATCGTTCGTCCACGTCGCGCCGGCGTTAGCATGTCCAGCGAACGGCGCGGCCTCGCTCGTCTTGTCTGCTGTCCACGAGCCGCCGAGGCTCGTTGCGGTGTACGAGCGGAAGTAGCGTCCCGTCGAGCCGATGGACTCGACAAGCATGAGGTACTTGGTCTGCCCCTTGAGCTTGTACACCTGTACGGCCTCGAACAGGTCGTTTCGCGCGCCGCTCAGGATGGTGGTGTACGTCGCACCGAAGCTGCCCGGGAAGCTGCCAATGGGCATGCTCTGCCGGTAGATGTTGCCGTTGTCGCCTGCGAAGAAGACGTACATGTTTGTGCTGTCGCCGATAACACACTGGTCGATGACGCCGGTGCTGGAGCCTGAGCTGCTGATGTTCGCCGTGGACAGTGGTTGCGGGCTTGACCAGCCATTCGCGTTTGTTGGGTCGCTCGATGTCTTGTAAGAGAAGCTATACGGACAACGCTGAGTATTGCAAGATTCAAATCTCAGTCATCGCAAACCTAGTAGGACCCCACTGCGTAGGGTTAGCATCCCCGTTGAGCCCGAGGGGTTGCGCCGCACCTGGTACGCCAGGATCCACGTGCTCTTCGGGGCGAAGTAGAAGAGCGTAGGCGCGACGGTGCCCGAGCTCATCGCATTCTGGCTCGCAGACGCCATCTGGCTCCAGTTCGTGAAAAGCCCGAAGTTCATCGAGCCGTAACTGCCAGAGGTGTCCGTCGTCGATGCGTATACGAGATGCTGGCCATTGTACGGAACATGCGAGAAGTCCTTGACCGCAGACCAGCCCGACTTGGGAGTCGCGAGTGCCGCGGTCGAGTTCCATTTGTACGACGCAGGCAAGGAGCACGTCTGGGCCGCCGCTGTTGCCGCCGCCGCCACGAGGGTCGCCAGAGCAGTCAACATTTTCTACTCGTACTGTAGATGGTGACTGAAGCTCACGAACGCGCACGGCCCGAGTCGCAGTGCTGGAGCTCATTTATGCAGAAGAGCAAGACACATGACCCAGCGACGACTGCCAGCGCGAGACGAGGAGAATGCGAGGAGATCTGGGAGGCGCGTCTCCAGATGCCGAGCTTTATCCGTCACACTCCAGGCAGTGACAAGTTGTCTAGGTATCAAGAGTTCGAGACGTAGGCGAGGCAGGTTGGAACTTGAAGCAGGAAGTTTACAGCTCCAAATGGTGTCCGCACGAGAGCGACAGGCCGACGGACATTGCGACTCTTCCGACCGAGGCTCCACGAATAGCCTTTGGGCCGACGCATCTCATCGATCTAAGTTCCCTTCCTGCACAGAGTACCTACTGGTAAATGCTCGGCAAAACATTCGTATCTAACGTATGTATAGGAAAAGTTCTCCCAGTCTGCAGCTCCTGTGATACCGCTAAATACATACATATCATGCAGACAGTACGCCACAGTCCTCGATCCAGACTTTCTCGCCGACAGAACCTCGACTTTCGACGGCTCTGAGCGTGTCCTGCCATCCTTCAGGCCCGTCAACGCGTCCGAACGCCACATACTTCCCGTCGAGCTTCTTCAGTTGTGCGGGATCGTCGGTCAGGCATATGAAGAATTGCGAGGTAGACTTTCCAGACGCCGAGGATGCCATAGCAAGCGTGCCCAGCCCCCAGCTTAAGGGAGGATCAAGTGCCGCGGGTCGAAGGCCGGCCTTCTCGAGTGGAAGCGAGCCACCATCTGAATGTTATGAGCAGGGCATGGCGGTAAGACGTGTCGTAAAGACCCTTACATATACTATCTCCTCCACTTCCGTCACCGCGAGTGAAGTCGCCACCTTGGAGGACAAACCCCTTCTCGATACGATGGATAGGGGTCTTCGCATACGACAGCGGTTTATACGGCCCTTTCTTCTGCGTCCCGCGCTCGCCGGTGCACAGTGCAGCAAAGTTCGTCACTGTCTTGGATAGCGCTGGAGATGGGTGCAGAGTAACATGCAGCGGCGGCAGCGCGAGCGATGCGGGACGTGTTGGCAGGAAGCGAGCTCCAGGCTACCCGTAGGAATTCAGGAGATCCGAGTGCCGCATGCATGCACTAGCGACGCACGTGACGCTGCTCGTACGCTTCGTTGAGCGTCTCGCGCTGCTCGTCGTCCAGGTCGTCCAATTGATCAGGCAGGCCGTAGGCAGCGGCATTTAGCTCAAGAAATTTCGCTACAGCGTCGTAGGCCTCCAGCTCGACAGCGTGGCCTACTTCGTCGCCGATAGCGAGGACCAAGAACGCTCTTTGACCGGCCATGTGGTGGTTTCGGGAAAGGAACGCGGGCGTCAACGCAATTTCCCGGATGCGCCTCTTGACACCGGTTACTTCCCCTCTCGCGTTCCGAATGATCCTGCGCTCAAAGTCTCGCTGAACTTCCTTGTGCAAGTTCTTGTGGCACGGGTGGATGGGCCTCTCGAGACTGGACGTGTCGTTGGACCCTCATCTCGGCAATTTCTGCGCTCACCCGGCTCCTCTTGTCAATGTCCTGGACTCGCGCAGGACAGCTAAAGCGCTAATCGTTCGACTGCGCATGCCACAGTCCCTGAGGTTCCCGGTGCAGACGGCAGGGGACGAGCTCTAGATAAGACAGCTATCTGGCGCTCTTCCCTTACCCCGGTCTCTTAGCTTCTGCTCAGAGATATGGACGCTTTACCAGCCTACACTTCGCTTCGCAGAACACTATTGGGGGGACTTCACACTCAGTGAAGCACGAGGATGGTGGGCTCGCAGTGCAGTTCTTCAGCCATGCAGCGAGCAGCGCGTCCCCGCCGATTTTTCACAACGACAGCGTCATCTCGGGGACGCTGCACCTCGAAGTACAAGGTAGTCTCTTCGCTTCAATTCAGAGTGTCACTGTAATGGTACGTGTATTCCTCTTGCCCTCCGCCCTCTCATTCCGCGTTGTAGCTTCGCGGATTTCAGCGCGAGATGCGTGGTGTTTTCGGCCAGCCGGTCGGCGTAGCCAAGAATGCTGAAATCGGTCAGACGACATTCGTCAGCGTCAAGCAGGAGTTATACGCGCGTAACGACTCCAAGTTGGCCAAGGGCTCGTATAGCTGGCCGTTCACGCTCACTTTCCCAAAGACCTTCAACTCTGTCAGCAAGAAAGCCCCGGACGAGGAGTTCGAGTTACCGCCGACCTTCTCGTCTCCGGGATATCCTATGTATCTTCTATACGAGTTGCGCTGCAAAGTGTCTAAAAGCGCGCTTGGGGAGGACGAGATGTGAGTACGCATTCGCTGTTGCTGGGACTCTGCGAGCCGCACTGACACGCTGCTCAGTATGAGCATACCGATCAAGTTCATCCCGCGCAAACAAGCAGGAAGACCTTCCGACGCTCGAGTACTCGCATACGAGACCGGGACACCAATTGCTAGTCCCTCGCGTGACCCAGACGGCTGGTTTACGACCTTGGCAACGACGAAAGTACGGGTATTCAAAGTACGGGATGTCGACATTGCTCTCCGGGTGAGTCCCGAGCAGATTTTAAAGACGCAGTACCGCCTTTGACCCCTTGGTTGGTCGTCAGTTCTCCCTGGCGCTGCCGTTGGAATACGCGCGTGGGACCTATGTCCCGTTCCATTTGACCGTTACCTGCGACGATGAGCAGACGATCGATCTCCTGTGTACTCCCGGAGCCTTTGCTGTGCTATTGGACCGGCGCCTGCACATCAGCGAGCCGTCTGGTCGGCGAGCGGACGACGACCGCGGAAACGGTCCTGATACTGTCGGTATGGGACGGTACTGGCGACCTGAATCCGATGGCGAAGGTCCCAATACGCGGGTATTTGAGGGCGAGATCGTCGTGGGAAGTCAGCTCTTGCAGAGCTTCACCTACCCGAAGTTGCATTTGCAGGTATGTCCGCGGGTACCGCATACTTGGGTAGTTGCATGGCTTAACTGACGTTCTGCCGCAGTACGCGGTCATCGTGACAGTCCATGCCGACGGGATCACGCCGCTGTCCAAAGACCCGATATTCAGCGTCCCTGTTGAGGTCGTATACTTCCCGCCGCGTGGCGTGAAGCCCATCGCGTACGCGCCAAAGCGGGGAGACGAATCTCTCCAGTACATCGGCAACAAGCCTCCTATCCTGATGGTGGACTTATGACGACTCCGTCGGAAATATACCACTCCTCGCTTCGCTCTAGGTCTCTGCCGACTAGCGCCGCTCTGCTCTGCAACTGCCAGCTGTCGACACAGACGCCGAGAGCGCCTTTCCACGGCGTCTCTCTGCTCCACATGGAATGGATATCCTTCGACAGGAGCCTGCTGCCGCGACTACAGCGCCGACCGCAGCACAAGTTTACGCGGGAGCGCATGTCGCGGATTCTGTAGCCGCGAGCGCGTCTTCGTCGAGCGAATCGCTACTCGCACACGTCGCAATCACCAGCTGTCCAGATTGTTACTCGTGGATTGATACCCGTTTTCATAGCGCTGAACGACGGAGCCATATCGTCAAAGTCTCGATTCAGGCCGAGAAGCGCACGAAAGCAGAATATCATCACCTCTGAATGTGGCTGAGACCGTAAATGTGCCGGCGCAACATAGTATATAAAACTGGGACTTGTACGACTCGGAAGGGAGCTTCAACCTCCCGAGATGCAAGTCGCCTGGCACTTCCTGAACCTCCTCATCGTCCTCACCGCCCCTGTCGCGGTGCACTCCTTCTGCTGCATTGGGGGCTCTCTCCCTGATCCATGTGGCCTCGTCATGACCTCTCCACTCGAGCATGGGATTTTCAATGCTGCGGCCGGCGTCCCGAAGGGCGCCAAGAACGTTCTCTCTAACGCAACGTTTAACGCCATCGAACCGCTCGCCATCTGCTGCTGCACAGCCGCGAACAATCTTGCTTGCCGTAACCAGTGGTACGTCGTAGCCTATTACCGAACGCAGTGACGCAGCTCAGAATGCGGCATCTGCATGACAGCTTCGACGGTCTGGTCATCGTGGACTCGGAGTAGTAGTGGCTATTGACTGGGAGGGGAGTCTGTTATATTGGCTGCGTAGCGGTACCTTTTTGTACTTCGCTGGTTGCGAGAACAGCCTGATGTCAGTCCTAGTGTGAATGCAGAGACAAGTAGTCGACAGATCCTCCGAGTCTAGTAGATCTCCGACTCCTGCTTCAGCAGCAAGACAATGAACGAGTTTGATCCTCAAATGTGCTGCTGCTCGACTCGGCGCGCTACCACGGTCTGTACTAGTAGCAGCTCACAGTCATACGGATCCAGTTCGAGACGCCCCTAGGCGGTGCTTAATCATGATCTCGTAGTTTACCGGAGTGACTGGAAAGCGACCGGCGCTCGTCACGGTCACATATCCAGGCGTCTGTCGATGATCATTAGGCGCTTTGTCAATAACTAAAATAGAAGGTGTGAATGCTGCGGCAGGCTGCGCTTTCCCTGACCTGCACGCGGGAGATAAATCTTTTTTTTTTTTTTTTAAATCAATTTATAGTCCATGAGGCGGAGCCTATGTAGACTTTACATATCTGTGATGGTCGGAATGAGGACATACGGATTGGGAAAAGTGAGTCTATCAGGGTGCCCCCGTTATGGCCAGCCACTCGCGCTCGAAGGACATGCCAACAAGTCATATTGCAGAGATGCGGAATGCAAGCCGCATCACGCTCAGACATGGCGAGTGGGTGGGTAGAGTCGAGACTGGGAAGAACGGAATGGTGGAAACATATGCTCAAATGGGGTGGAGAAAGGAAAGGAGGAAGAACACGGCTGGGGAGGGGGAAGAAAACCCCTCTCGCAACTAAACTCGCATAGTGTGTCATGAGACGGTCAACGTCGGCGAGCGAGGGGCTGCCGCTGCACGAGTCCGAGGTCGGTAGGATGAAGCACGGCAGTATTCGGAGTGGGCAACCACACCATCGCGGATAATCCTGGCGGCGGTAATGTCGTCCGAGAGTGAGAGCTGAATCGCGACATGGGTGTCGAGCTTCTTGGTGATGAGGGCCTCATGGTCGGAGAGCCGACACAGAGGCCGAATGTCGCGAATGTGAGCAGGGTCGATGTTGTTCTGAGCGATGAGTTCGCCGCGGAGTTTCTGAATCGCCTCCTCCCAAGTCGGCATGGGGTGCCAACGGCAATCCCAATCTGGGAACGGAACTCGATGGAGAACGACCTTGGTCCAGGTCACACTACGTTCAACGGCAACGGCAGGGACATC
>KV426399.1:9775-23116 GCA_001632375.1 Exidia glandulosa HHB12029
ACGCAAGAGATACACGATGGGGAAAAATGTGGGAAGCCTCTGACGCTCACGCCTCCACATATCACGGCAGATGCAAGCTCTTATGGCGTCCAGGATGTCGCTCTACGCAGAACCGAATCGCCGCACCGTTCGTAGGGAAATTTGCGAACGGACGGCACTGTCTTTGTGGTTGCGCAAGAAGAAAAGAGTGTTGCTCCCGTTCCGGCCTTCATATACTTCCTCGGTGGCTGTGCCATTCGCGGAGTACGCACAACAACTTGGGTGATTGAGTAAGTGGGTGCCTAAGTAATGCTAGCAGAATGCAAACTAGTCCAAGAGGTCAGAAGGATACGTTTTCATTGCAGTGAGTAGGATACGAAAATGCGGTGAGTGTAGGATATAAGTAGCTGTGCTTAGCATTGGGCCCAAGAACGAAAACAAAGGAGAGCGAGAGCAGGAGAACGGAAGAAAACCTCCAAGCAGCGGAACATGGCCCCCTAGTCGTCTTCCGTGAGGTCTATGACCTGGTCATTCTTAAACGCCCTACTGGCGTGAATGCGTTCGATTTTCGGCTTCACATCGACAGAGTCCCCGTGTGCTTCAAGTCTCGCTTCGAGTTCGCGGATGCGTGCCTGTAAGGAGATATCGTCAATGCCCAGTATTACATTTCGAACTTGACACGCACCCTCAGCCCAGCGGCGTCTTCCTCAGCAGGATCGTCTTTGGGTCTCTTCGCTTTCTTCGCTGGTCGATCAGCGTTCGTGGTGTCACCCAAGGCCGACGACTCGCGCGGGCGCTTTGCCGGCTCCTGGTGCGCAACCGGCGTGGGCTGGCGTTCGACGGGAATGATATCTTGGGCTCGGAGAACGTCTGGGAAGATTAAGCGATGCATGCGTCGTAGAATGAAGTCGCATCACCTTTAGGCCTGTACTTGAACTCGAACTCGATGTAGCTCGTGCCCCGAGGATCTATATCTTGCGTCGAGACAAGAATTCGGTGCGGGACCTGCTCGACCGCACCGAGACTATAGCACCCCAAGTTGAGCGGGGGCAGCGCGGGGTATGTAACATTGCAACGTACATCGCATGATGTCCTCCGAGTTTCTTCGCCCGTTCATGCACGGTGAGCTTCCCGGGCTTGAGGTGGTCAGGAACAGCTCCTACGTCGGCTGCTGGTGCAGCGTATTTCCCGCCAACCAAAGCACAGCGATTGATCTTCACGGCGATAGTACCCAGCGTCGCCAGCACCGCCTTATCCTTGGTCGCAGAATCCGCGTCTGCTCGAGCTAGCTGAGCACAAGTATCACGTAGATTACGGACGCACCGGACATGGAAAGCGTAGAAAACGCAAGCTTCTGGTAGGACGACGCACCAAGGGGCACGCCGATGACTTTGGCCTCGGCGTCTGCGCATGGCTGAACGGTTCCAAGGACGTGGCCCTCGATGTAGGCCCCGTCGACGGACACGCGCGAGGTGACATTAAGTCTAACCGTCCTATCAACCATCTTCGTATGCACCGCAAACTCCTAGATACAAATAGTTAGTCCAGCACGTCGAACGACGCAACGAGCACGCACCTTGCCCGCCTCGCTTGCGATCCAGCAGGTCATCTTGTTGCCATGCTGCTCGACGCCGTAGACAGGAACGGGCGCGCCTTCGCAGCTGACCCAGGACTCGAAACCGAGGTGCGCAAGCGACGTCGGCGGGGGGTTCATTCTCGTGGTGCAAGGTGGGAGGGAGGAAGAGGAAGAGTCGCGAACGTCACGTGCACGCGTGACAACAAGCGTGGATCCCGGCGTAAGCGCCGACGCCACAATTCGCAAAATCACGCCGAGGAGGATGGAGATAGCAAGCACAACTATTACTGCAGGTCCCAGATGTCGTACATACAGTTGAGTAGTGATGAAGCCCTTCACCAGCCCTCGAAAGTTGAAAGTCGAAGAACATGAAAATTGAGAACACTACTCCCCGATTGTTGAAATCGAGCATGTGTCCCGGGAATTCCCCACTCAATGAGCAGCGACGCGCCCCTGGGCAGCAGCTACCAACTGTGCGGCCTGCTCTCTGAATCCCGCCAACGCCTCCGTCGACAGGCTCGAGGCAGCCTCTGGATCCGTCGTATTTACACCGTGGTCAGACTTGATAATATCGGCCGCGTGCTCAGCGATTGTGTATATCGTCGCCATGATATGTGTACCGAGTTGCTTCGCGCCAGTCAAAGTCAAGTCAAGTGCGTGAGATTGGAGTAGAACTCACGAAGGGAAACACCGAAGCGTCGACTACGCGCAAATTTGAGGTGCCGTAGACGACGAGTTTGGAGTCGACGACGCCGTCCAAGTCCTTAGGCATCATCGCGACCGTGCCTGCCAGTGCCCATCCCGTGAGTGAGATCGAAAGGGGACAGAACGTCGACTGAGCGTACAGCATGCATGAGCAGGGAGAGCCGTCCGCTGCGTGAGATACTCGTTCCACTCATCGTCGGTCGGCTCATCCTGCGACGGTACAACATTCGCCACGATGAACGGCTTGTACTCGTCGGTAGCAACGATCTTTCGGACGAGCTTCGAACCAGCGATCATGATTTTGCGGTCTTCAGAGTATCAGCAGGGAGTATGCACTCGACAACATCACGCTTACCAATGTCCAAACCGTAGGTGTTGAGATTGATCACGGGCTGCACGAGCGGGTTCGACGAGTTGATGTGGATCGATCCGCGCGAGAACGGATGCGACGGGACCGCAGTCAGCTGTATGTAGCTTGTATTCGGCTTCGCAACGTCAGGGAACGCGTTTGCCGCAACTGCATAGACCCTAAGGAGGCCATTAGTTGGTGTACGCGGCCAGGAACAGCCCGTGTGCTTACTCCATTGTTGGTTCAGCGCTCGACGCGTTTAGACGCTGCATCCCAACCTCATACTGCAACCGTGCACCGGCCGACGGATTCGTTGCGTAGAACTGCGCGTCGGAGGCTTTCCTCCAAGCATCCAGCGTGGCCGTATCAGTGAGCTTGCCGGCGCTAATGTACGATATGGCGTTGATACCGGCGGTCATGAGACCCGTTTTCGTCTCATTGCTGACAACATTTATGTCAGGTCTCGACGAATCCTGCGCGAATGTTTTCGGTGTGAGACGGACGTACTATAGTAAACGTTGGGCTGCGGCGACGGCAGGATCGGAAAGAACGTCCCATGTAATCATCGACTCCGGGACCTCGAATACTTGTTGCGCGTGCATATGCTCCCTTCATAGCGAGTATGTCAGCAATCACACCTATCACAACAAGTCCATAACGATACGTACTGATAGTTCTCGCCGACGCTTGGATTATCAACCAGCGGCGTGATTCCGAGGGTCTCCAAGAGGGTCTTGTTACCGATCCCGGAGAGCTCGAGGAGTTGAGGTGATTGCACGGCGCCGGCGGATAGTACGACTTCCTTGGACGCGTGTGCGGTGTACTTGTTACCAGTCTTCAGATCGACATACTCTACGCCGACAGCCGTCAAGTCGGCGTGCGGCTCAGAATCTGTCGTGTTGGCAAACAACACCCTGGTGACCTGTATCCGAATTCTGTTCAGTGATAGCGCCTACCGATGTCAGAAGCAGGGACATACCTGGGCTCCGGTGAGAAGGATAAGATTAGATCGTGCAGCGCTGGGTTGGTAATAACTCTGCGATCGTCCGAGTCCTCGTCAGCGCTATTACGACCTCTGCAAACTATAAAGCGCGACGCACGCTGCCAGCGTAGCTGCGTGTTTCGCTACTCTGGTCGATGGCCAACGTAGGATTCCCCACCCAGTCGGCATTGATACCTTCTTCCTAAGCAAAAGAGTCAACGCCACCGTAGAAAACGCGCGCCTCAGGAAGTAGTACGGCAGGGCTGAACTGACCACGTTCGCCCGAGGTTTTAATCCAAGCGCTTGCATCGCATTGTAGAATGGGATAACGGCCGCCGAGTACCATTTCGAGAACGACGTGTGGATGGGCTGTAGTGCAGGATCGCCGTTAGTCCTCAACAGTAGCACAACCACGGGCACCGGAGCACCGTGGGATTTGCCCAACGTACACCGCTGTGACCACGATATCGCGAGTCTTCAGTCGCCCAGGTGATTCTTTGGAGTTCAGCCGACGCGACGGAGTTGTTCTCGAGTTTCTGAAAATAGTGCAACCTGCAGTGGGCGGTCGAGTTCAGACTCCAGAGACGATGTACGAGTAGCTGTGAAGTTGCTTACGTCTCGGCCCAAGACCATCCAGGGTTCCCGAGTTGACCCCATGTATCGTATTCAACAGCACCCGCTAAGAGAACTATGCCAATTTCAGCACAGATAACGGAGATGAAGTGGAAAGACGCACCACCCATGTCGTTGATCTGCGAGCAGCCGCCAAGGCCTTTGCCACGAATCATTCCGAGGGCCTGTCCACCCAGGTTCTTCTGCGGCGCAGTTGTAAAGCCTGATATATCATTAGCACAGACAGATGTAAGCACAAATGGGCCTACGCCAGTCGTATTCCTGTCGGCGAAAGGTTAGGTATTGCCCATATGGAGCGCGATCGCACGTACAGGGTCACCCCATGCACCGTCTGCAAGATAGCCATGTGGTATCTACAGAAGTAGTGAGTTGTTGACCGTAGGAAGCAGAAGTGGACGGACCAAGAGCGTGGGGTCGTCCTAAGGCGCGATTAGGCGGCGCTTGAAAAAAGACAACGACTCGACGCACTTTGTGTTCATTACCAGCTTCGATTAACCCAACACGAAACGAAGATATCTCGGAGAGCCTAGTCTTTTTTTAGCAAAATCCGGGGTGATAGAGGGTTAACTGCTCACCGAACTGCGAGAACCGTTCCGGCTGTCCCGGCCCCGACGACGATGAAGTCGAAGGACTCCGTCGCAAAGGTTTGGGAATTTACCGTAGTAGCACTTCCGCCTTTTATATGGCTTGAAATGGCAAGAAAAAGGAGCGGCGCAATGATCTGCATCGGTGGGCTTTGACGGGAGTCGGAATATACCAACAACGCCCCCTCTCTCGCTGCTTTTGAACACTCCCGCTAAACCTCAGCCTATAGTCTTACTCATTCTATCTAAGACCGTTAAGGTGCTTCATAAGGGCCCTCCTGCGTGGCAACATGTCCGGTGCAAGTCTAAATATCCGACTCCGGGTGGTGATGCCGCCGAGAGCACTAGTCATACGTGCAAACAATGACGAGCAGTCTGCAGGACTGTAGCGAGGGTATATCCAGCCTGGACCACGTGATATAAATTTTCTTGACACCCGTATCTCGTTAGTCAGCGTTGCAGGCATGGACAAAGAGATAAACTCGAAGCATTTTGCGGTAGGTCTAACTAAAGCGAGTCAGGGTCAATGAGGACGATCGAGTAGTTGAATCCCCGTATCCGGCGATTTACATGGAAATCGAGAACTTCAAGCGCGGGATACAGGCGCGACGAGGATCTGCCCGGAGCCCTGACAGCATCGTCGAACGGAAATACTAGACGCGAGCTAGGGACTCAATGGCTCAATGGCTCGCTTGCTACCTCACGGGTCTCGACGTACGATGGCAGCTGACCATACGCTCTAGAGCGCTTCTGCTGAGCGGCTGGATCGTGCTCACAAGTTACATACAGCTTTCTTAGGCCCTTATGATACTGATGTCGACCACAAATACTCAATCCTTCTTGTGCCTTAATTACACCGGGTGACGCTTGAGATATGAGGCCTGCGCATGATGGGCATGACTGGTGGTAACTTCGCGGTAGAGCGCTTCTACGCGGAGAAGCACGTGTTGCCCAGGTGTCAAGACATACCTACTAGCAACCCTGAATCGTATGCTCGGTGTTCAGCAACCTTTCCATCCGTCGCTTTATTTACTATCACTAATTTGGCGCCCACATACGATATTAGATTGGCACGTGCGTTGTCCCGAGATCGAAAGGCTTCACGGGTGTCCGTAAGCAGTACTCAGCTGAGAACGGCGATTCCGGTAGAGCGACAGGCTCGGGAAGATAAGTTTTGTCAGCGAGCTACATCGCGTAATGTCCTCTACCTCTTGAAGAGGTCATCATAATCCCACGTGTGTTAACCCTGGATTCCGCGCCTCGCTCTGCTGTCTCGTGATTGAGACCAGTTGAAACCTCAAGAAACCCTGTCCTTTGGCTCTGTGGGGTTTCTAAATAGAATAATCCGTGGAGAGCGCCCGCCCATGTGAAGTTTCGATTGCTCGCACAAACAGCAGACTGGCGCATCCCGACCCTGTCGTGGATACCCTTGGCTGCAATGGAACAGAACTACTTACTCATTGCCGCCGGCGTAGGTACAGCTCGTCCAGCAGCACTAGGAATGGGACGAAATCCATCGTGCTTAGCTCGGTAAACGGGAGTGGATGCTGCGGTATAGTTAGACCGAGACGCGCAAGTCGAAACCTGCATGCAGTGGTAGGTTCCAACGAGCGCTCGTGTCGAAAGCACGTGGAGGCATTTTTAGCGCTGACTTCCTGTGCAATCTGCCCCTTAGACTTAATGCAGTACGTACTGGCGCTGGGGTTCACCAGGCCGTTTACGGGAAGTGGCACCATAAACAGGTTCGTTAACAACGAAATTCGAAGCCCACGTGAGTCAAAGCCGGACTGCCTCTCCTGGTCATGAATGCGCAGTGACGCAGTCCGCGGATGGTAACAATCCGTGCTTTGTTGACAGTTAGTACCTCAAGTTATCGATGCGTAAGTCGATGTGAGCCATCGTGTGATGAACGAGAATCGCTGCACGCGCCCATTTCGGGCTCCTCGGGGGTGTTTACGACGAGAGGCATCTCAGCAGGCGACTGAGAGCATAGGCGCGAAGTATCCGGAGAAAAGCGCTGCGGCCAGGGGGTTTGGAGGTCAAGCGCCGTGCATGCGAGTTTGTGCGGGCGGCATCGGAAGATGCGCGTACATCGAGTAGTAAGCAGCGTACAGGTCAGAGTCCCAATATTGTTAGGTCAACAGTGATTCAGCCAGAGTGGGGAAGGTTAAGGCGAAGTGTGCGGGATTTCGAGCCGACGAATTGCAAGGCTAGCTGCATTGTCCGGCGGGACCAAGAGTCTAGGCATAGGATATTACCATCCAGATGACGAAGTGCGATTGTCGGTGTAACAGCGGGAAGTTGTGATCGAGTAACAGTGTCAAGAGATCATACTGGCGCACAAACTTTGAACCTCCATCGATACACTCTTTGCGGTGCCTGGGTCGCCTATCAGTGTTTGCGGCTTGTCGAAGAAGATGGTATGACCTTTGCGCTGTCCGGAAATACATAAACCTGAGCCACAGCCGGGTCGTTGTGGTGCACCGGGGGGCGGGGGAGCAACCGAACCCATGGTCAGCGTACCACGACGCTCATCAGTCACCGTTGACCACGATGCTCGCGCAGTCTATCCAAAGAAGCGTGGATCCGAGTAGGTTGTAGATCTAACAAGTCCGATGCCGTTAATAGGATGGATAACTTGTCCGTTGCGGTATGCCGAGTCTGCTGAACGCCCAGGACTACCCCAAGCTAGGATCCCTCGCGCAGTATACTGATAGAGACCACATGACCTGATCCAAGAAGACGCGAGTTTGTCTGCTCTAGCGACGAAGACTCACATGGGAGTAGAAGGCCAAGATGCGCGACCAGCCGAGCGATTTGCCGTGACGCCAGCTAGGCTAGCTTTCAAGACACCACGGCTACCGGTAAGTTCAGTGTCACATAGTACAAAGTGGTCGTGACGTTACAGAGTTACACTCTAGAGTACAGAGACTCGGACGCGATGGTGGATCACACTCCGAGCTTCGAATCGATATTCTCCTTCGTCAAGCTATCCGCGCCGTCACGTATCTCAATTACCTTGGATACATCGGCCTACAGACAATCATTGTTCAGCGTAAGGACATGAGATGAAGTAGCGCACCGTTTGCTGGAAATCGATGAACGCGCTGGCGTGCAGCGTGAGCAAGCTGGTCTCGCTGCCCGACGGTGCCCAGTTGACGAGCACGAGCGGGAAACTGACACGCCCGTCCTTATGCTTGAGCTCATACGAAAGCACAACGTAGCGCGGGGACATCTCGGGAAGTTCTGCGCGCAAGCGCCGCAGGTGAGGAGAGGAACATCGACTGCACGAGCCAGGTCACACCTTCCGCGAGATCCTCGAGCGAGATGTTGTCGAATTGCTCCACCTCCTCCATTATCAGCTTCTGCTTGTTGATCTTGACTAAGGGCGGCATCCAGTCACCAGCAAGTAAAGGTGCCCAGGACGCCAGTACGGAGCCGTAGCAAGGGATGCCCATCGACCGTCGTAGAGGTTCACAGGCCGCGAACAGAGTGCCAATCCATAGATCCAAGTCAATCAAAGTGTACAAGTCACGATAATGAGCGACAAGGCCGGTGTAGCGCCGAATCGAGCGCACCGATGATAGCAGCGCTGCCTGCGCTGCGCCTGGCGAATCGGAACTTGCGCAAGGAATCTTTGAGTTCCTGCGGAATATCTACTGTGTGCGACTGGAATGTGTTACCGCAGCTCGCGTCTGGCGGTATGATCCATACCATCGCCCAAGGTTTACGGAAATGGTATGAAACGAGATTCCAAGGAAGACTCGGCGAAACCCGCATCTTGTCCTTAGACCCTTACCTGCCGGATGGGCAAAACTGCTCTCTCTTGTGGACCTTTCTCTGCATGGATTCAAATTGACGGAAACAGATCTAGACTGCCCGTGTATGGACGTGAGCGCCCAGCAGGCTCCACCACGAAATCAGCCTGGATATGCTCGACACCCGAGAAAGTACGCGCTCGCCCGTATCCTACGATATCGGGATCTCTAAATTATCGCAGGCATTTAGTGTGCACATTGGACGCCCGAAGAAGCGCCAGTCTAAGATTACTGCGTGCCGCATCTTACTCGACGGCTTCATAGTCGCAGAGCGCTCGTTGCACGCTGTTGAACCGAACAAGAACTTCACACTGAACCATGTGGCTATGCGAAGATTTCGCTTCGTCTTGGCAACTGAAGGTGGCTCATGTCCCTCATTCTCCTGTGCTATACTGAAGTCACACCGGCGCCGTTCAAGGTCCATTGCCTGAGGACGAAATTTACATGTCACGCATCGGCACTATTCGTATCGAGTTCTTCGAAGACCTGTCGGTGACTCGGGTCAAGAAGTATCTCCCTAATATCGAGCTTCCACGAGCAGAGCGGCCGTACAAAACGGTAGTCCCGCATCATGTCAAGTTCGTCGGCATTTATTCCCATACAACAGCCCAAATCTGACCCGCATCTCCGGTCAACCAGGATGTGCGTGCGAAAGAAGCGGGCCGGGGAATCGAGCTGGGAACGGAGTCAAGGGCGATCGGATGTTCGTATCCCAGACGACGTCCTGCCATATCGTGTACTCGAATTCAAATATCGTCCACCCGGTGAGCCTCCAACCTGGCCTATTCGTCTCCATACTGAGACCGCTCTCAGACTATCTCGAATCTCACGGCATAATCCCTCCAAACCAAAGCGCTCCGCTGGTCCCCGTCCACGCAAAGTCGGCTGTGGCAGGACCACAGCGGCAGCGCAGGAGGGTTAATATTGAAGCCGACGCGGACTCTTCTGAGCGAGCTGAGGCATCTCGACAAGAAGCAACGACGAGCACGGTGAATGAGGAAGCGAACGAACAAGCCCCAGCGCAAGTGGCTTCGACATCGAGGATTACGCCTGAGCCATCGCCCTTTTCATCAGTATTCACCCAGCCCGCGAGTGCGTCTCGGGAGAATGTGGCCACAGCTGAACAGCCGCCACGGTCTGTGGTCAAGAGCATCCAAGCGCCTCTGTCTACGCCGAAACCCAACACAGTCGATGCTCGTCAAGACAAACACGCGAGGGAGGAAGAAGTTAAGGACGAAGAACCTGGGACGAATCGAACCGCCGGCGCATCGGCGAATGGGCAAGGAACTCGGGCCCCCTCGAGGACCCCAAGTTCGTCGTACACCAATACTTCGATTTTCGCTCGCCCGTCGTGCCCACACGATGATACTTCCGGAAAACGGAAGCGGGATGTGGGCGAGAGCGGACAGGCCGTGTCGTCGACACCAAGTTCCAGTGGAAGTACGCGGAGTGATCGTGGAGACAAGCCCGCCAGCCGCAAGAAGGTCAAGATAGAAGATTCCGCGCCCTCAGTCAAGGGCGAAGATGGATCTGCTTCGCTTCGCACCAACGCGCATCCCCAACCCGGACCAGACGATAAAGCGGTCATATTGGTGGGTTACTTCATCAATTGTTCGAATCAGATCTCTCAATCTTATGTGTCGATTAGGAACGCATCAAGTCGATGGAGAAAGAGCTGACAGCCCTCCGACGAATGCTCAAGGCTCCGGCCCCGATATCACAGCGTGCGATGCCGCCTACGACGACAATCGACCTGACTGGCGAGGACGAGTGATTGCTGTGCAAGATCGATTCAATGTGTTTCTTCTTCCACCGTCCGCCCAGCGTATGTGATGTACTTTGTGAGTATATGCTGCTCCGTTTATAGCGGTACACATGTAAAATCACGGAGTATAATTGACGGTCCCACTACATACTGTCACTTCTGAGTTACTCCCACGCCCAACGTCCTGCTCTCATGCCGTTCTCTCGCGGGTTGAAGTTACCGGAACCCGGCTCTGGCCCCGGCTTCTCCGGCCTCTAACCGGCGCCACGTTCTGCTTAAAACGCGCACCGCAGCGCCGCACACACGCAAAGCTCGCTTGATCTCCATGGCTCTCCTAGGATCGGATCCCGTCGTCTCGGACGTCGCAGCGCCGAGCATTCCGCGCCCTATCGTGCGCATCGGCAGCCGACAATCCGTCCTGGCAAAGCTGCAGGCGCGCATGGTCCAGGAGCGCCTGAGCGAGCTCTTCCCCACGCACGACTTCCAGATTTCGACCAGAGTCGTCACCGTCGCCGGCGACCGCGACAAGGTCCGCAGTCTGCGCTCCCTGGTCAGCGGCGACACCTCTGCGAAGGCTACGAATATCTGGACTACAGAGCTCGAGGATGCTTTGATCTCTGGAGAGTTCGATCTTCTCGTTCACTCGCTGAAGGACTGTCCGACGAGCGTACGGGACGGATGCGAGATCATCCCTGTTCTGGAGCGCGAGAACAACACGGATTGCCTCGTCATGAAGAAAGGATCGCAGTACAAGAGCCTGGCGGAATTGCCAGAGGGGTCCTTGATCGGCACGGGCAGTGTGCGCAGAATCGCGCAGCTCAGGAAACGTTACCCAGGACTCAGATACCAGGATCTCGTACGTGTCCGTCTGGGATGTCCGAGCATTCACATTTACATGCACTCTAGCGCGGCAATATGTGCGTTCAGAGGAAGCGCATGCAGCCTTTAATTCATGCTGTACAGTGACGGCCGCCTCGCCAAACTCGACGACCCGGAAGGCGCATACGCTGCAGCGATCCTCGCATCCGCAGGTCTCATCCGCCTTAACCACCAGGCGCGCATCACCGCGTTCCTGCAGCCGCCCGACGTCTACCCAGCCGTCGGGCAGGGCAACCTCGGTGCAGAGGTCTTGACCTCCAACACCACCATCCGCGACATGGTGCACGCACTCGAGGTGCCCGCGTCTGGCTGGGCGTGTCGTGCGGAACGCGCGCTGCTGCGGGTACTTGAGGGTGGTTGCGCGGTGCCGGTCGGTGTATGGAGTACGACTTCGCAAGGCGTCGACGGGAAGGAACTGGTGCTGACCCTCCAGAGCGTGCTGACCTCGCCGGACGGACAGCGCGAGGTGAATATCGAGGAGAGCGCTGTGCTCAAGTCACCCGAAGACGCAGAGGAGCTCGGCACACGTGCCGCCGTGCGCATTGCTGCTGGTGGCGGGAAAGAGATCATGGACGACCTTCGTGCAGAGATAGAGCGCGCAAAGACCACGCAGTCGTGAACGAGGGCACCTCGTCTTGTACTCCATAGAAGATGAAAAATGTATGAACTCATCCGCAACGTGACATTGTGCTTTGGCCGTACTCAAGCTCGCAGGATCGCTTCATGGATTTAGATATATCAAGTACTCTAAAGCTTATGATGGTTTGTTCAACACAGACGCCGCGCTGAGTTAAATGACGATGGATCCTAGACACAGGTGCTAGTAAGTGAACTGAGCTCTGTGAAGCAGGCAGCAGCCCAGAGACGCTCACCGGCTTTAAAGTATAATAATCTCTCTGAAGTACCCTCTCACAGCGCGTGGATCGCCCTCGAGATGAGCGCCGCCTCGGAACACTAGGGTAAGTGCACTCCGGGGAAGGCAACCGAGCACACTTCCCATGAAGCGAGCTAGGTGATGCACATGAACTCCATTCAGTCTGGCGGCGGCGAATATGCTGCTCTCGACTTCAAGTCGTCGCAGGGCCGGGAACGACAACGGCTGCACCCCACAGGTCGAGTCATAAGGGCAGCTGGGGGCAATGACGAGAGTTACCACATTCGGGAAGCGCAGAGCAATGTGTGCAATGCTCAAGATAGACTCCCTGCCGAGCCACAGTGTGGTGATGCTGGAGAGGATAGGTGCGAAGACGGACAGTACCAAGAGCTCTTCCACTTCGTCATCCACCCAGCGGACCTTGCGAGTGCGGATGTCGTCTTTAAGCACCACAGACACATCGCCACTTCCGCCGCGTACTTGCATCTGAATGTCGCCGGGAAAATGTTGGAAAATATGATCGAAGGTCGTCACGCTTGCACAAGTGGCAGAGAAGGAAACGTACTCCGTATCTGCTGTCGTCACATTGAGAACGGCGCTTGTCTCCGAAGAACCGTATATGACGAGTTTCCGAAGACAGCGGCCATAGCAGGTATCCCACACAGCTCGAGGCGTCTCGTCCACCGTATACGAGCGGAAGACGAGGTCGCATAACGCAGGACACGAGATGAAGAGCACTTCCGGTTCCGGAAACGTAAGATCCTCATACTCGGTTTTGATAGACGACACGCAGTTGAATGCAGGTACGGGCGTCAGTGGCCACATCGTGCCTGGGAAATTGAGCTCTCTGAGCTGTGGGGCGTGACCAGAAAAGATGTCGTCGGGGCAAGAACTGGGGTCCTGCACTATGAGATCATGTGCGTTGTGTAAACGAATTTTGAGGCTTTGCAGCATAGGGGCGGGGCTGCTGAGTGCGTCGAACACCTGCGAGGCGTAGCAGTCCTTGATGTAAAGAACAAGTCGCAGAATTCTCGGAAGGCACTGAGCAACAGCTGGGAGGAAGACCCTCTTTACAGCTGCACAATGTGCTGTGACAAAGATGCTAAGTTGCGCGATAGTCTTCGTGCCAGCTGCCGCAACGCGGGCTTGGAAGAAAGCGCAGAGCGCCTCGGGCGGTCCATTATCATGGTAAGAGCG
>KV426399.1:46950-60521 GCA_001632375.1 Exidia glandulosa HHB12029
ACCAACTCGCGCTTCGATAACGTCGTAGCGTGCGCCCTGGAACTCCCAAAAGTCTGCTGTGCGCTGACTATAGCTCCTGGAACAGCTATTGGGGCCAGAACAGGTTCGCTTTATATCTGCTATATACCAGACTTCGACTTGACGCGCGGCCTGCTGCAGCAATGGCGCGCTGCATCCAGGCGATACGTCCTCGTACCAGGTGCGCACAAAACCTTGTTCGCAGCCTACCCAACGCTCACGTGACCCTACTGCAGCAACGGTTGAGCTTCTATTGCGGCGACGACAGCCCTGTGGACGTCTTCCCCCTCGCTTTCCTCAATACTTTCTACGCTCAGGGCAACCTTCCATCGTTAGACCTCGCCAATGTACGTCTTGAACCAACCAACCAGCCCCAACCCCCGCGCGTTTATGGTCTCTGTTTGTTTTCTTCGCTGCGCATATTTTCGAGTGCAATCTAGGCTATGGGGCCGCTTTATTGTCTGACTGACGTTCGTGTAGATCTGTAGCACCTCAAACCAGCCCGCGTTCCCGGGCACGTCGCTGCCGGACTGCTCGTTCATGGCGGCAGACATCAAGCAGTGTCAGGCAAAGGGCAAGATCGTCACGCTCAGCCTGGGCGGTGCGACGGCCAACACGTCTTTCGAGAGCGACGACCAGGGTATGGCCTTCGCACAAACGCTGTGGGACCTTTTCCTCGGCGGCTCGAGCAAGACGCGGCCTTTCGGTGATGCAGTACTCGACGGGTGCGTTCTTTTCGCTCCTTCATTCTGCGCACAACGCTCATTCTATTCAGATTGGATATGGATATTGAAGGCGGGAGCAAGACGGGTCACATTGCGTTTATCCTCAAGATCCGCCAGCTCGCAGCCTCGAGCGAGAAGAAGTATTATATTACCGCTGCACCGCAGGTATGTACCGTCAACCGCATGTGTCGTTTCTGGGCTGACATCGCCCAAGTGTCCATACCCCGACATGAACCTCCAAAGCACGCTGAACAAGGCGTCTTTCGACGCCGTCTACGTGCAGTTTTGTACGTCGCAGTCCGTGTCTACATTGCACGGAGGCTCATGACCTCGCGCAGACAATAACTTCTGCTCGCTACCCAAGTTCAACAGCACCGCGTTCAACTTCGGGTAAGCATTGCACTCGAATGCGTGTTTAATGTTAAACACTTTCGCGGCTTAGCGTGTGGGACGTCTGGAGCAAGACGCTTTCGCCGAACAAGGACATCAAGGTCTACGTCGGCGCGCCTGGCTCACCTGGCTCGGCCGGTTCAGGCTACGTCGACATCGACACGCTCAAGACGATCGCGAAGACCATGCGCAATGCGTTCCCATCGTTCGGAGGCGTGATGTGTGCGTAGTTTCACAGCTCCTCGGTCGACTCTGCTAATGTGGGCCCGTAGATTGGGACATGTCGTCCGCCTACGGTGCGTAGAGTGCGGTTATGCGGGCTTGTATTGAATGGCGCTACAGCAAATGGACGAATGGACAAGCAGATCAAGGACGCTATGGTCGCGAATGGTGGCACCGGGTTCACGTTCCCCTCGTGCGATGCTCCACACTTCGGGCAGGGCCAGACGTATGAGCAGGGGTCGAAAGTCTCCTACAACGGGTGCGTGCTCCACTCATCATCTTTCCCTTGCTGAGGTTTGTGTAGCTACATATGGCAGGTGCGTGGGTTGTGCGGCGCGTAGTGTCTCCGTCCAAAATTTGACCGTCGTGAAGGCCAACTACTGGGCACAGTCGACGCCGTCGATCGATACGCCCGGCGGGGACTGGACACCTGGTGAGTTCTAGCTTCGCACTCTTGTTACGAGCCGCTGACGAGTTGCAGTGAGCGCCTGTGGCAGCGGCTCCGTCGGGACGCCCTCCAGCGTGAGTCCGGATCCAGCTTCCTCCTCGGTGCGCTCACCAACTCCTACCTCCACTGCTCCTCCCTCGGATTCCGTTCCACAGAACGACGGCGATGCACCGGAGAATGCTGGGAATCCCACTGGAACGGCGACGAGCCCAGGCTGCACCGACTGCTCGGTGCCGACGATCGATCCCGGGCTCGTCCCGCAGAAGGCGTTGAGGGCGCGATGCGTTGTCCGCCCGCCAACGGCGAGGAGAAGAAGAAAGTAGACGTCTGTCATGCTTCGCGGACGGTTTGGGGCCGTGATCATCATTCCCCACGTTGTATCTATCTATCTCCTGGACGGGTTTTATTTCGCCTCTATCTATGGATGTAGCGGCTTCAGTCTGGGTAGAAACGACGAAATTGCCACAGACTACCGTGAGAAGAAATTTCGGACGGTTTCGCGGAAGCGTGCAAACCGGATTAGACCGTCTCCCTCTTCGCCGCCGCCGTCGTCGCCGCCGTCGCGAACCCTTCCGAGCTCGCCGTATCTGGCAATGGCCAACATGAACCCGGTGTCCAGCACCATTGTGGGCGTCCACTACCGCGTGGGCCGCAAAATCGGCGAGGGCTCGTTCGGGATGATATATGAGGGTATGGCGGCCCGCAGAGCGTGCTGCTCGCCGCTGACGACGTCCTAGGCGTCAATTTGACCAATAACCAGACCGTGGCTATCAAATTCGTAAGCCTGAACCACTGTAAGGTCGTCGGGCGGCGCGCTGAGCTCGCTTAAACTGCAGGAACCCAAGAAATCCGATGCGCCGCAGCTGCGCGACGAGTGCAGAGCTTACAAGATTCTGTTGGGCTGCCGTGAGTCCCAGTGAGCTCTAGTTCAGGATGGGCAACTTGCTGACGCCGCTCGTCGCAGCTGGAGTTCCCCAGATATACCATTTCGGGTCCGAGAACGCGTACAACGTTCTGGTCATCGACCTGCTCGGCCCGTCACTGGAGGACCTTTTCGACCGCTGCGGGCGCCGCTTCAGCACCAAGACGGTCTGCATGGTCGCACGCCAGATGGTATGGGCGGTTTATAGCAGCCACTGCGCTCGGCGCTGACTGTCGCGCCCGCCACCCGACAGATCAGCCGCGTGCAGACAATACATGAGAAGAGCCTCATCTATCGCGACATCAAGCCCGACAACTTTCTCGCGGGCCGTCCTGGGACGCGCAATGCCAACATGGTCCATGTCGTAGGTTCGTCACTTCTTTTTCTTTCACTCGCCAGGCAGCTTATGATATTTCCGCAGACTTTGGCATGGCGAAGCAGTATCGCGACCCCAAGACGATGCAGCACATTCCCTACCGCGAGAAAAAGAGCTTGTTCGTAGCCTTTTACATCTCTCTCTTGCACGTTACCCCTAACGCGCATGGTTACTTGCGGACAGGTCCGGCACAGCGCGTTACATGAGCATCAACACCCACCTTGGCCGCGAGCAGTCGAGACGAGACGACCTCGAGGCACTCGGCCATGTGTTCATGTACTTTGCCCGCGGCTCGCTGCCGTGGCAGGGGTTGAAGGCCGCGACCAACAAGCAGAAGTACGAGAAGATCGGGGAGAAGAAGCAGACGACGAGCATAAAGGAGTTGTGCGAAGGTTATCCGGGTGAGTTGATCTAGCCGTTGTCTTTGTCCTTCACACCCTGGCTGGAACCGTCGCGGCTTCGGCCTCGGCTACCATGTCCTCGTGTTCCCTCCCGTCTGCCAATTCCCACACCCCAGTTTCGCTCTGGAACCGCCAGCACACGTTTCCTTGCATATGCCACTTGCCGTCACCGCATCACTGACCTGCATTCTGCAGAGGAATTTGCGATCTACCTGAACTACGTACGCAAACTCGGGTTCGAGGAGACGCCAGACTACGATTTCCTCCGGGACCTCTTCAAGAAGGTGTTGAAGAACATTGGCGAGGTGGATGACAGCATATACGACTGGACAGTCGGCCAGGGCGGCAACGGTTGGGATGCTGGCTCGGTGAGTGTTATTTCTGGCCCGGTGCAAGACAGGGACGCGCAGAAGCCCACGTGCAGGCATTCTTTGCGGATTTCTAGTAGCCTGCCTGCATCCCTACCCTCGCCGCTTGTCTGTATTTGCGGCCACAGCGCTAACGGATACGTTGCAGGTTTCGAGTTTGCAAGTGAACGGTGCGCCGCCGCAAATGTCAGCGCGACAGCAGCGCGATTCGCGCGGAACTGGCATTCCACCGCCGTCTCCTGCACTCGTGCGCCACGGCTCGCGTCGCAAGTCGCCGCTCGAGTCGCCCGCGCTGCAGTCGGGCAGTTTACCGACTTCCGCGGCGGCGCATGTGGGTATCCCGGCGCCGCGCAGACAGAGCCAGCTTCCGCCAACAGGCGACGCGTACGGCCGCTCATCTCCGATGGTCAGCAGCGTGGGCGGCGGTGGTGCGCCACCCGTCGTGAGCGACGTGCGGGCGACAGGCCAGTGGAACGGAAATGACCAGCAGTATTATCAGCAACAAGACAAGGAGGAGCCGTCAACATTGTGGAAGATCCTGACCTGTCGGTGCGGCTAGTGCTGTGTCTTCCTTCTTCCATCGCTTTCTCGCTTTCATTGATAATGTCCCACGCCGATGTCATATCCATGCTACTTAAACGACTGCCCGCTCATGATGACCCACACGCATGGAATTCACACCAACATACACCATACCATACCTTAGTCACCCCCCCGGCTGACCCGCCCCGCTCCGCACACCTACTGACTGTCTCGCTTGCCCTTGCCCTTGCCCTCGCCCTCTAGAACCCCACTGTCTCGTCGGTCTCCATGTCGTTCCACGTTCTCTGTCTCTCTCGGGTTATACCACGCTCGTTATGGTCGATAATTCCCTCTCTGTCGTCGCTGCATGCCATGCCGTTCTGTAGCACACATCCACACACGTCGCTCCCTTGCATCCAACCCTTCGGTACCGCGGGTTAATCATCCTCCACACGAAATCATATTTATTCGCTGCATCACATGCGCTTCCGCGTCGGGCAGGTGTTCGCACGTAAGAGCATATACACTTTCAAGTGGTGACACAGTATCGTAACGCTGTCAGACGCTGTCTCGCTGTGCGGTACTATGAATCATGTATAAATAAGAAGGGAGCCAAGTCCGAGACACTGACTATGATCTAGCCGTTGAAACAACGAAGAGTCCTACTACGAGATACAGAGGTCCGAGATGGTGGCATGTATTTTAATCCGTGGTGTGGCGTTTGGGTTAGCAGACGTGTCATACAGTAATGACCTGGCTGTGTCGCATCTGTGACATCTCATTCAGTCCTTCGGGCACCAGAAGAACTGCCTGCATGGAAGTCTGAAGGTTAGTCAATGGCGCTGTACTATGAGATGCTGAAGACGTACGCATCGTTGTCCGGAATACGCATGTCGAACAGAGCATCGCGATCCAACGGAGTTTTCCAATCCTCGTCTGTCATCGAAGACGCCCTGTCCTTGAACACATAATGGATCTCGCAGATCAAACCGGCGTCGATGAGGTCGCCGTACGTCAACGGCCTGTTCGCATCGAATTCGTACCCGTGCAACCGTGCAGCAACCGCGCTGCGAAGCCAAGACTCTGTAATGGGGATGGCCTCGGGGAAGAGCGTTTGGTAATCCTTGAGGTCAATGATAATCTGTTTGATGTGGATTGCGTTGGCTTCTTGTGTGCATGGAAGTGCGTGAGTTGATCCGACGCGAGCGTTGAGCGCGATGGTGTCTTCGTCTCCGTCTACGTCTTCTTCATCTTCTTCGTCCTCCGACTCGGATTCGGATTCCGGCTTCATAAAGAGAGAATGGTCATTAAGGAGCTGACGGCGCAGGCGTAGATAGAACCCGCACCAAATGAAGAGTCAGAGTCGTCCACGTCCATCGGTTCCTCGTCCGACGCATCGTGTTGCTCGTCCCCTGGTAACACTGCTGACCAATCGACATAGAACGTTTCCGTAATCTTCTCTCGTTCCTGTCGAAGAAGCGGCGCCGGGATCAGGAATACGAGTCTGAATCCTCATGACTCGGGACTCACCACCCATTTCTCGTCCTCTTGTTCGCGCCTATATCCAATGCCCTTGAACGTCTTCGAGAACTTAGTTTCCGGCGCAGGTCCCTTGTACTTGCTCGTGAAGTACTCCTTCGTCGTGATGCCGCGAGCCCGAAGGAACGCGTCAAGCCACTTCGCGCACCCCAGCGCTTTGTCGCCCCGGTCCAGGTCCTCTTTAATGTGCGCCTTCAATCGATCGTGCCGGCTGTAAGGACGACCGTGATACGGGCAGACCCAGAAAATCTGTCGCGCGCCGAAGAAGTCGTCGTGTGTAAGCGCTTCGTGGTGACGAGTCCTCTCTCGATCACTGGAGAACGATTTCTCGCAGCCTGGCACCTCGCAGACGTACGACTTTAGCGGTTTCTCAACAGCCTGAGCTGCAGCCAGGTTCTCGGTGACAGGAGCGACGTCTTCGATAGCAGGATTCACAGGCTCGTGAGCCGTTGTGTCGTTCAAGCCTTTGTCCTCCATGGCGGTGTGCGGTGTGATAGTTCGTGGGGCATCCCGTTTGCGGTTTCCTGAGTGTTTTATAGCAGGGAGCGGACCACGCCGACCACGCCGGGCAGGTCGCGAGCCCCCAACGCTATGCCAGCCTGGGAGAAACGAGTCGGTGGCGGGCGGTGGCGGGCAGTCCCCGAAAGGAAAATGCGACACAAACAGCAAGTCCTGGTCAAGCCCATCTCGCGTGGTCATATTGAGAACATGGTCTTGTGAAGGGTCTTACTAGTCAGTAGTGCTTTTGGCGTACGTAGCAGAGGTAGCCGAGCAGACGTGCGTGGTGAAATGGCACGAAGATCGAGGACTTGCGCAATGAGGCAAAGGTCGCGTAGCGAGCGTCGAGCGCCACCAATGAGCCATGCCGATGTAATACAATGAGATGCATGAGCGCGCAACGTTTTATCACATCCGCGGATGTCCGTGGCTCAGAGGGGGTGCGGAGAAAGCGGGAGAAAGCACCGCACGCTGAGTTGGAATGGGTCGCGCCTTGTCCTCCTCCTCAACACTAGCGAAGCCGGATACGAAGGTTCACACACAAGACCTCGAAATAACTATCCCCGGGGGCGAGTAGTAGTCCAGGTGGCTAGCATGGCGGTCGCTTGCGCTCTCCGCTCCACATATTATCCCGGTTCTGATTCCCGGGAAGCGACGTGCTTCGGATTCCTGGAATATAGAGTCCAGCGCACGGGCCGCCCACATGAGTCTATTATATGTATGTTCGCTCCGGCTGCTGTACTTCCCGAGCCCGACGGCCCGGTCGCGCTGGCGTCTCAATCTCGGAGCGTCACCTGTGTGCCATGATCCTACTTCTGTCTTCTCTCAGCCACATGCGCCTCGCGTGGAGCATGCATGACCTCAATTCTGGAGATCTCGGGGGTCGTCAACTGGATATATAAGGATCTCCCTTCACTCGCTCGCCACCAACGACTTGCTATGCTCTTCCGCGGCTTGGCTCCCATTGCGTTTGCTGCGCTGGCCAGCGCAGCGACGACGGTCGTGCTCCCGACATCATCGTTTACTTCGTACACGACATTCCAGCAATACTGGAACTATCTTTACCCGTGGGGATCCGACCATAACGGCTGTTCGTCTTGCAACGGGGACCGCTCGAGACGAAAGGCTGACTCACGATTTCTCACAGCCGCCCGTATGATCGGAAATTCAACAGAGCACACGTACATTAGCGTCGCCAACAACGTCCTTACCTTGACCGCAAAGCCAGCGCCTGCTGGCCAGCCCCCGAGGTTAGTCCACGCATCGTCTTCTTCTTCGCGAATTTCGCAAGAATCGCTCACGTGGAACTGTAGCACGTCTAACCCGCATCCCGCCATACACTACTTCTCTGGCACCGTTCACGCCAAGCAGCAAGTCGTCGTCGATGGCACGAGCATCACGGGTTACGATGTCCAAGGAGAATTTATCGCGTCGACTGCGAAAGGCACCTGGCCAGCGTTCTGGCTCACGGTGAGCCTTATTAGACCTCATTGTGACTGCTGTACTAACCATCATGCATTGAGGCCGTCAATGGCTGGCCTCCGGAGGCTGACATTGGTGAATGGAAAGGTTAGGCCTTGTGATCGGGGCTTTCGATTGATATTCACTTATTCTAGGAACACAGCAAAACTGGTTCAACACTTTCAAGTGCGTCGAATGCACCGTCCTCTCCGCATTTGCTAATGTCTTTGCCACTCTGAAGTACATCCTCCGCCGTGGCGTCAAAGATCGTGACCTGGCCGAACGACGGCCAGTTTCACGCGCTGAAAGCTGAGCTGCGTCCGATCTCTGGGAACACGAAGGATCTCTCCATCAAGTACTACCTGGACGGCGTTCTGCAGGCGACGCATACCGCTGCGAACTTCCGCGGCGCAGCGATGTGGCTTATTCTCGACCTTCAGGTACGCTCAGAAGATCCTTCTAGATGCTGAGCCGAGCTCATCCGCACGTTCAGATGGAGGGAAGCTCGGGATCGCCTGGTCCTGCCGCTGGCGCAACCTTCCAGACTCGGAACGTCCAGCTCACGAAGTACACGCCTTGAACTTGACTCACGGTGCTGAGTACTACCCGTGTCATGAAATTTTAAACCCGACTGCTGGTCTACATTCTGGGACGTCTCACGAACATTGAGAGTAAGTAGGACAGGAAGAGCCAAACGATAGCAAGGAGCACAATAAATAGGTGATGGCGGAACATCTCCAGGAGAGACGAAATAATGTAGTTCAAGACAGCAGGCAGGATTAGACTACCAACACTATTAGCTCGGGGCGGTGACCACGCAGAAGTTGCACGCACCCGAGTTCGACAACAACACTAAAGGCTCCGAAAAATGTCCCAACGTGCGTCTCTCGCGCGGGAAACACTGCGAGGCCTAGAGACTGGGCGCACGGCAAGATGCCCGCGCTGAGCGCCAGGCCAACCATATTGCTGATGAAGGGATATGCTCCTGGGATGAACGACGTGGCGTACGATAGTGCGCTGCACACCACCAGGATCCTAATCGCCGATAAGTCCGACCAAGAAGTCGCAGTTTGCACTGGAGGATGACTATCGTCGGGGATAGTGCCGGTCTGGGGATCCGGGGCAGCAGCAGTTTCCAATAGTCGGTCGTCTGGACCGCTAAGGGCAACGGCGGAATCACGCCGCTCCATTTTCTGACAAAGATAGATAAGCCCTGCGCAATGTAACGTGTACAAATCAGTGGACATGCAGTAGTAGCTTCTAGTGCAGCGGTTCAGTTGAGCTTACCTGGGAAAATGAGAATAAACAAGCCGGCTCTGCAGAACGGCCAGGGCAAGAATCCCGTCTCGTTCCAATCGTTCTACATCCAGTTAGCGAGTACAGTGGAGATTCTGGGCTGGATCCCTAGTACGTACTATAGGCAGACTTCGAAGGAGCAACAATAACCATGAGAATAGGAATGAGCTTGATGCGTGCTGGGGTAATCGCATGTGAACGGAAGGGATAGTGTCACAGACTGAATACACTTACAGAACTCGCAAGGACGAGAATGAGAATACCCGCAATTTTGATGAGGGTATAATCGTTGCCAATACTCGGGTCTTGCGGGTTCTTGAACGGAGGTTTTATCATGCGTAGTGGTTGGACCAATGAACGTAATCCTTGCCCTACGCGTGAGGATCTGCCACTCTGCGCCGTGGTTCCTGTATCGCGTGCCATAGTCTCCTGAGCGTTGACCTCACGGATCTCGTGTGCGAGGCTCTCGGGGACAACGAAATTCCAGAGCAACACCATGATCGAGCTCCACGCGATTGAGATTAAGATCGGAGTGCTTGGGTGTTCAGAAAGACTAGCGACTTTTTGCCCGATGACGAAGGCCAGTCCTGCGGCCGCAAAGCCTACTCCTGCATTGAAGGACAGTATGGCGGATCTGAGAAGCAGCCTTAGATACATGTTAATGCTGGATGTCGCAACGTACCGATGCTTTGGGGGTGTGCAGTCAACGAGGTATGCCAACATAGCAGATTCGGCCAAGGTTCCTGTAGTTGGTCAGCCTTTGGCTCATCCCCGGACTGATCAAACGCTTACCACCCAGAAGGCCAGCAATGAGGGTACCAGGAAGCAGCCAAATAAAGGCACCTGGTGGGAAGAAGCGATAGACAAGCAGAAGGTTCACGTCACTACGCGGTAGACTCATGAGATCGTCCAGCTTCAAGGCGCTGTATGCATAATTCCACGCACTGAATCGCGGTAGCTGCAGCACACACAGCAATCACGGCATTGCGGCCCCATATGTCTGCGCGCTGGTAGGGTAATGAACGATGCGCCCGTAAACGTGGCGACGCCGTGGACGCACGTGGCCCCACCAAGCTCTACCGCAGAAGTTCAAAATCAATATTGAGGCCGGGAGGGCTAAGATGCCGTTTAATACCGCATATGAATGTATAGCCTTGGAACGTACTCAGGAAGAGGAGGTAGGCATTGCCAAAGTATGGGTCCATAAGGTTGCAGTGACCACCAATATTGGGACCCTGGGTCTCGTTCGGCGACGACTCACTACGCAGCCCAACAGAGTATGAGAGCGGCTCCCTCAGAATGAGGTTTAGGGTTAGAATTGGAGCGCGACTCGATGTCAGGCTCCACGGGTCCTCGGTGGGATGTGCAATGCGACATGCAAGTCGGAAGAGAATCCAGGACATGGCCGCAGCGCGAAGGGCAGCAACAAAAGCGGATATCCCGAAGATTGGAAGTGCCCTTCATATAGGGATCAGTGGAACGGCACTGTTGTGCATTATGCCAACGTGCCAGAGAAGGGACGGGCGTCGAGGAATTTTCATCAGTCGCGACTGTGTTGTTTCATCGTTCTCCGCTCGCTCGTCGGATCCGAGTCCAGGACCAGGTGTTGCTTCGTCAGGGTCGTCCATGCTCAAGTTACCGGGTGTGGGCAGAAAGAAAGGGTACAACGAATACATGTACAAATAAGAAACTGCGTTACGCAGCAGCGCAGCAAGTTGAAGTTCCGCAGTAGGCGGCCGGCGGCAGAGGGGTTTCAGCCAAGACCAACAGCTCACTGAGGGTTGTGGATACAGAATTTGTATATGTGAAGTTCCATTCACGGCTGTATAGTGTAGTGGTTATCACAGTGGATTCTGATGCTTAAGCATCTTCCATTAACCCCTGTTCGAATCAGGGTACGGTCAAAGTTTTGCTCGTCTTCACTCTCTTCTTTGGTCCTTATCAACCCAACTGCCTTCTTCACTCCTGCACGTGCGAGCAGCGGGACTGAGGAGCGATATCGTAATTATCAGGTCGTACTGTTTTGTCCACCGACTTTTTCTCGCGGCAGACTCGGAGACTCAACGTGTTTGGCTCTTAATCTGGAACCTCCATGTCCGATGGTCGACCCCGGCAACAACTCTACTTCTCTGAACTCTACTGGCGCGCATATGACCTGGAGTATGGAGAACTATATTCGACGTTGTCTGGAGCCTGGTCCCTACACCCATGTCACTTCACGGACTGGCAGAACTTGGAACCGGCCAGCTGCAGGCTCAGGTTCCCCGTTGGTGAACAACCTCTGCTCGCCTTGGGACTATGGAATTTTGGGCTCTTCGTCAGAGTCTCCTGAATGACGCGCGAGGCTACCCCTATATTCTGCCGCGTTGATTACCGCCCCGGCTCCGTTTGCTCCGCTTGGACTCGTCGTACCCTTTCTCCTTCGCACTCGTACGACCAAGACGCTCATAGGGGCTCGTTGGGCGCCGAGCGACATGTTGGACACGCTGCCATCGCCACGTCTGCGCCGCGCCAAGGGACGTCTGTCTAACGCGACGCCGCCCGTGACGCCGGTCAAGACGCGCCCACGCGCCCAGTCCCAGCCCGGCGCGCCGCCGACTGCAGGCAACCTGGACGACGACGGCGTTCCGCCTGTCCCGCCTCTGCCCCAGTTCCCGCTCTCGCCCCCATACACGCCGGGCAGACGCACTCCTTTCTCGTCCATCCGCTCGCCGCTGGGCTCCTTCAACATCCAAGGCGTCCTTCGCTCCATCCTGCCCTCCCGCGTCTTCAAGTCCAAGTCCACGACGACAACTGCTCCCCTGACTCCTGATCCATCGCCGCTGCGTCAGCCGGAGACGCGACCAGGGAATCCAGTCTGTGGACGTCCGTCGACGGCGCTGGACGAGTCGGAGGAAGAGCGCCCCCTTCTCGCATCTGCGCAGGCGTCTGTAACCTCCTTCCAATCACGTTGCGCCGCGAACGCGTCGACCGTGTCGCTGAGCGACAAAGTCTTGGTGGACGACCGCCGCTCGAGCTTCAGCTCGTTGTCGACAATCAAGACAGAGACCGAAGAGTCGGCCTCTCTGTCCTCCCCCGTCTCGCTTCTTTCGCCGCACACCGTCAAGTCTTTCGCGTTCGACGACTCCCCCGTGCTCGTCGCAGAGCCCGAGTCTGCGCCCGTCGGCTTCTCGTTCCCGCCAACGTCGCCGCACACCCCACGCCAGCGCCCGACGCCATGGTCGTCCACCAGTGAGGACACGCCGACGCCTCCCGCCCGCCCGGCTCCTCTGCGTCGACTCGGGAGCACGTACTCCGACCACTTCCAGCCCGAGCACGTCCTGTGCGCCGACTTCCTCCTCAAGTACGCGCTCAATGGCGAGATCGGCTCGGGCGGCTACGGCTTCGTGCTGACCGCACACGTGCGCACGACCGGCGAGGAGGTCGCGGTCAAGTTCGTCAAGAAGTCGCATCTCGGACCCGAGCAATGGGCGGTCGACCCACGCAACGGCGGGCGTCTTCCTGTCGAGGCGTATCTGCTCCTTACGCTTGAGCACCCGTCCATCATATCGTGTCTGGACGTCTTCGAGGACGGCGCGTATTTCTACCTCGTACGTACTCGCCGTGTTGAGGGACTGTGGCACTGACACGGTCCAACAGGTGCTGGAGCTGCACGGGTCCCCATGGGCGAAGCACGCGTCGCCTCAGAACAGCCCGACGCGTCGCGAGTACTACCGTCCCAACCTCGACGAGCTCGACGGCGAGTGGCAGGAGACCAACCCGAACCCCGTCCTCGAGCTGCCCGAGCATCTGAAGAACGCGCCGCACCTCAACATCCTCCGTCCGGCACTGTGCTCTCGCCGGCCGTCGCAGGACCTCTTCGAGTGCATCGAGCACAACCAGCTCTCCGAGGAGGAGGCGCAGTACGTCTTTGCGCAGATCGCCGACGCGGTATTGTACATGCATGAGCGGGGCGTCATCCACCGCGACATCAAGGACGAGAACATTCTTATCGACCGAAACTTGAGGGTGAGTGGTCTGCTTGCCTCTGGTAGGACGACGCTGACGCCGTCGACCAGGTCAAACTTATCGACTTCGGTTCCGCCGTGCAAGAGGACACGACGGCCCCTTCCCCTGTTTATTCAATCTTCTACGGCACACCAACATACGCTTCAAGCGGTGCGTCAGTCCCTTCTGTCTTTATCATCATTCTGAAGCGTCCTGGCAGAGATCATGAATCGTAAGCTGTATCTCGCGCGACCTGCAGAGATCTGGACGCTAGGCATCCTGCTCTGCAACATCGTCTGGGGTTGCTCGCCGTTCGTGGACGACGAGGCTGCGCGGACGGCAGACATGCACCTACCGAGGTTCTTCCCGAACGACCGCTGGTCGGACTCGCGCGCGGT
>KV426400.1:0-41327 GCA_001632375.1 Exidia glandulosa HHB12029
GTCAAGCCAGGCCAGCTTGACCCACATCAGATCGAGGCCCAGATTGGCAACGGCTTCATCGAGGTCAAGGACGTCCAGCTCGACGAGGATGTACGTGCAAGCTCTAGCGCCTGTTCCCAGCGCTGACATCTCCCAGGCTATAAACGAGTTCCTGAGCGACCTGCCCGTACGGCTCGTCGCTGGCACGCTCGGCACCGTCACAGCGCGCGTGCCATGGCCCAACATCCTCTCAGCCACCTTCGCGCTCGCCGTCTCTGGCGTCAGGCTCAAGTTCTCAACCGCCCCGCCGCGCGCCCCGCGTAGACATGCGCGAGACATAACGGAGGCGGTGACGCAGGTCGCGGAGGAGTTCGTGCACGAGGAGCTCACGCCCGAGGAGAACAGCGAGCTGCGCAAGTCTATCATCTTCGACCCGAACGACGACTCGGACGACGACGACAACTTCCACCCGCCGGGCTCTATTGATCCGTGGCTCAAGCCGAAGGAGCTCGACGAGGCGCAAGACGCGGAAGCCGCCATCGAGGGCGTCTCCGTGCTCGCGTCCGTCGTGGACCGTATCCTCACCCGGTTCTCGGTCAATGCGAAGGACATCAGCGTCTCGCTCGTGCAGGAGGGCGTTGCTGAGCTTACGCTGTCTCTTGCGGATGTGTCGTTCGGCGTCGACCAGCAGGACGCGGAGCGGACGGATGATAAGCGCGTGCACACCCTGCGCGTGTCAGGCGTGTCGCTGTCGTTGGGCGACCTCACGCCACCGCCTCCTCCTCCTCTTCCATCCTCCTCCTCTTCGTCGTCGTCTTCGGGAAGCTTACGGTCGTCCTTTACGGTATCTGAGCCGCCTGCACCAACGAGCGGTCTTGGTCTTGCGTATGACCCGCCAACCATCGACTCTCCATTCGACGACGACGACAGCGATGTTGACGACGCAGCCATGATGGCCATGTCGCAGAGCATTGCTGCGCTCCCTCCGCGAGGGCGGACGTATTCGCATTCGACCGCCGCTACGGCCAGCGTGTACCACAGCGCCGCGGGTTCCGTAATGGGCGACGACAGCGACGAAGAGGACGAGTTTCACGACGCTCGCGAGCGGTTCTCGCATTTCCTTGAGCCGTCCTCACACTCCATCTATCGACCTCCGCCTGCGCCGCCGCTTGCACCTGCACCTGCCGCAGCACCTGTACAACCACCTATCCCTACATTACCTCCACCGAGCTCTCCACTGCCTAATGAGCCTGTCGAGAAGCCTCCGCATACTCTGGTGACGCTTGGTGCAGATCCGTTAGTGGTCACGGTCACTACTTCCCGTACGTCGACACGTTGCTTGTGCGAGGTATATTGACATGCTCTCAGGGGCGACGGGTCTCGCACACCTGGCGCTTGACGTCAAGCTCGGGGTCATCGCTGGGTCTATCGGTGCACAACACCTCCGCGCGTTGCTGAAGTTGGCCGATGCGCTTCCGCCTGCGCCGTCTAAGCCTTCCTCGCGGGGTGGTAGCACTCCTCCCAGTACGGCGCCAGAGTTCGATATACAGGCGCACATCCGTGGCGCTGTATTTCTCGTTCTGCTGGAAGACACATCTGCGCTGGACGACTTTTACAGGCGTCCGTTGTCGGCGGTCCCGTCATGCGCCCATATTCGCGTCCACCTTGACGCGCTCGACGCGTCGTTGCACACAGTGTCTTCACTCGGCCTTGCAGCATCGTCGGCATCCGTGACGCTCCCCCCTAAAGGCGGTAAACGTGTTCTAAAAGTCTCGCTTGCGGACTTGTCCCTCTTCACGTACTCGTCGTCTGACGGCGGATACGCGCCCCTTGTCATCACGGACTCTCATCTCCCCACGCAATATGCAGCTTCCGCGACGTTCCCGTCGTTCGATGTAGCAGACTGGACGCTGGCAGCGTCTAAGACTCCGCATCCACGTCTGGCGCAGTGGAGGGCGAAGCCGGGACCGGCTACGGGTGCGCGGCGCGTGGCTGCGCCTGCGGCGAGTCTGCATCTTGAAGGCCAGCTCGCGGACGTGGAAATTGCTCCATTGCGCGTGTTTCTGGACTTGCGGACGTTGGAGAGTGTGCTCGCGTTCTCGAAGGCGTTGGATCTGGTGAAGAGCGATGCGCGCGAGAGTGATGACAGCGACGAGGAGGATACGCCACCGGCTACACCCCGCGCGAGCGATGCGCGACGGCTCCTGGAAGATCTGGATGCGCAGACAGCGCAGGTGAGTCTCTGGCGCTTGTATAGTAGCGATGAGTCGCCTGACGTACATCGTTAGCAGGAGCTTGGCTTGCAATCCGTGCTGCGGTGCGCCGGCGTGCGCGTCGAGGTCCGCGTGCCAACAGCTCGCAGCGGCGCACTGGTACTCGATGTGCACTATATCCGCATGAACAGCGGACCGGGCGCCGTAGAACCAGAGCGTCACGGTGTGTCATTTGCGCCGGAGGGCAATGCAGCGGCGGTGACGGGAAGAGGGAGCAAGTTCAAAGTCGTCGCAAAGGCGGAATGGAGTCGCATCGTCATCGCGTACGCCGGCGTCGGCGACACGCGCGCGACGAGCTTCCTATCCATTCACTCGCAACCCGAGTCTGATGCGCCGGCTGCTGGTTCTTCATTAATCATACGGCGGTCGTCTCTCGAGGTTGCGTTGCCGTCTGCGCATGGTCTGCTGTCGAAGCCTGTCGTGGACGGGCTACAGTATTGGGCCGACGATGCAGCGCAATGGGCCGAACGTACCTTCAGCAACGACCGTTCACCGCCGAGTTCCGCGATGGGGTCGGACGTGTTGGGTAGTCGCTACTTCGAAGGTCGCGCCGAGTCGCTCGCGAGCTCTTCCGCTGGCTCTGGCGCTGGTCTTGAGAAGGAGAAGACGAAGGCTAGTGGGATGGTCGTTCGCGTCACTCTGTTGGAAGGTGTGCATTCAAATTTTTGCAGGTTCTCGTGCTGATATCAATATTTGCAGCGAATGTCCAGATGTTCATGCCGCGAGCAAATGCGGACGGCGCTATCCGTCCACTATCGCTCAAACTCAGTGAGCTCGACCTCCTCCTTGAGGCCAAACCTGAGGGCAAGGTACTTCACCGCCCAATGTATGACCCGGGCGCTGTTCTGACTCCAAGTACAGAACGAGACGCTCATTACGGTCTCGCTCATGGACATCCGCGTGTCCGATGCTGGAACGGATGGAGAAGCCACTCATATTCTCGGGCTGACAAGCGAACGGACTTTCGTGAGTCGACGCACTTGTCTAGTTCTTGGAACCACGACATACTTACCTCGTATTGTGGCAGAGTAGTCCGACGTACCCGCTTGTGAAGCTTCGCTTTGCGTCCTCAACCGACGCAAGCACCGGCGCGAAGGAGGCAAGAATCAAGGCAACGCTGTATGGTTTCACCTACACACTGAGCTCCGACTTTGCGTGGGCGCTGGACGTTGCTGCGTTCGTGAAGAACCCGCCTGGAGTGTGTCCGCTTCTCCCCTGTCGTATTCATCAATGCTGACTTTATGATAGACTTTCGAAGTGGTCGTACCGACAGAACGCACACGGATAAACGTCAAGATCGTGGATGGCTCTGTTCACATCGTCTCGCCTCCTCACCGTGGTGCCATCGCTCTGGCGTTGACAGAGATGGAGCTTGCTACAGAGCTGCTCGGTGATTCACCTGACGTTGCTCTTAGTCTGAGTGTGGGAGAACTTGCCGTCCTTGCCATCGACGACGTAACTGTGGATGTCCCAGACGAATTGTTGGAAGAGGATCGACATCTATCAGGCCAGGAGACGTGGAGGGTATGCATGCTCCTTTCATTGGGTTTCTTCGTGCTCACGAGCTTCGCAGAGTCGTGGATATGCAGTGCTCGTGGAAGTGACGGATTTTGGCTCGCAGATCATGAAAAGAGCTGCATATCCTAAGCTCTCGGTGCGTAAAACATCGTCAATGTTCTGCAACAAAGTCTCATGTCGGGTCAGGTCGATGTGAACAGCGTGAAGTTATCTCTTCATGCGTGCGCAGACACTATCAACGCAGTTGCCGGGTTCGGCGCGGCATTTGCGAAGGCGGTCAGTCCTCCTGATGACCCGTGCGTTTCATTTTCACGCCCGGATGTTCGCAAGCTCACAACTGTCATAGCTCCGATGCTGCCCCTGCTCCGAAACCGCCGAACGTCCACTCTTTGCATCGAAGAGCAAGGCGCGGCGACGATATCATGGGTATGTTATGTTCTAGGGATTATAGGCATTACTCACAACGCCTCAGCCTCTGTTGACGACAATGCATTCCGACGGCTGCCTGCCGTTGGATCTGCACCAGACCTGATCGACGACGACCTTCCGCGTAACATGAACTACGTCGATGTTGCATACGGCACTGCTGCTGGTCTCGTTGCACTATCAGATGACGGAGAAGATGACGAGGATGGGTCGTATCTCGTTCGTCAGCCACCACCTGCCACCGCACCTGGTATCGTTTCTGAGTACGGCGGGGAGACGATTCGAATCCTGGACCCAATAGGAATCAACATCATCGACGATTACTTCGAGAATCTGCCTCCAGACCTCGACGAACTCGCCGCCGGTGACCAAGAGCTTCGAGTGCGGGTCTCGCATTGCGACGTCACGGTGCTTCTATATGACGGCTACGACTGGGTTGGTACGCGTCGGGCGATTGATGATGAGATGCGACGCATACGACGCCGGCTCGAGAAGATTCGTCAATTGCTCGCAGATGGTCAGGCGCCCGACGAAAGCATCGAGGATACGAGCGCGCTGCTCTTCAACTCGGTGCATCTCGGTCTACACGAGTCGCCGGACGAGCTCGACCCGGCCACGCTCCTTGTCGCGATCAACGAGGAACTGGGCGAGGACGACGCTGCGAGTGTGAGCTCGTGGCAGAGCCTCACGCCGATGGACCCTGCTGCGCGCGGCAAGCGGGCACAGCACACCCCCGGCCAGCAACGGAAGAGCCCACGACGGCTGCGGAGGTCGGCCAAGCCGCTCATCGAGATTCGCCTTAGCGGCATCGCCCTTGAGCACGACAAGCTCGCGCCGGATTGTCCTGTCGCGAGCCGTATTCTTGCTGAAGTGCGCGATCTGGAGATCTTGGACCATATCAAGACATCGACCTGGCGCAAGTTCCTGACCGGCAAGCGGACAGACTCGCAGGGCAACGTCCGCGAGACGGGTTCGAGCATGGCGCGCGTCGAGCTCGTCATGGTCCGTCCCGTTCCGGGCTTACCATCGGAGGAGGCGCGGTTGAAGGTCAGCCGTACTGAAGGATATGCCGCGCGTCGTATTGACACGGTTATAGGCAAAGATACTACCCCTGCGACTGCACGTTGACCAGGATGCGCTCGACTTCCTGAAGAAATTTGCAGCATTCCGCGACCCACGTACAGCTCCTCCCCCACCGCCGACCGGCCCTTCATCTAATGACATCTTCTTCCGTGAGTCAGATTTCACAGCGACCGATGGAATTGCTCATTACGCTTGCAGAACACGCCGAGATTTTCCCTGTGGACCTCAAGCTTGACTACAAGCCGAAGCGCGTGGATTTCCAGGCATTGCGGGACGGGAAGACGATTGAGCTCATGAACTTCTTCCATTTCGACGGCGCGGAGATGACCCTGCGCCATATAACACTGTCTGGGGTATGCTATTTCCAGCTCATTTGCGCCATGGAGGTCCGTACTGACGACCATGCAGTTGACAGGCTGGCCGCGTCTGTTCGACACACTGAACGACCTATGGACGCCCGACGTGAAGGCGAACCAGCTCGCCGATATCATCAGCGGCGTCGCGCCTATACGCTCAATCGTGAACGTAGGCTCGGGCGTGGCGGATCTGGTACTGCTTCCTATCGCGCAGTACAAGAAGGACAAGCGGCTGTTCCGCGGAATGCAGAAGGGCGCGACCAGCTTCGTGAAGAGTACGGCGATGGAAGCGATTCGCCTCGGCGCACAGCTCGCGACGGGCACGCAAGTCATCCTTGAGCACGCCGAGGGTGTGTTTGGTGGACGCGCGCCGGAGGGCACACTTGAGATTTCTGTGCCTTCACAAGACGCGGACGAGAGCGGGGAGAGTAGGTATGCACAGCAGCCGGGCAACGTGAGCGAGGGTATCCGCGGTGCGGCGAGGAGCCTGCGGACGAACTTGAACAGTGCGGCGCAGACGATCCTCGCGGTGCCGATGGAGGTGCACGAATCGCGCGAGGGTACGCTGCATACGGTCGTCCGAGCTGTACCCATCGCGGTCTTGCGGCCTATGATTGGCGCAAGCGAGGCGGTCAGCAAGACGCTGTTCGGTTTGCGCAATACGCTCGATCCAGGCGTCATGGCGGAGAACGAGGCGAAGTACAAGAGACGAGAGCGATGATGATTGATGCATGGTTTTTGTTTCCTCTTTGACTGCTTGCTTTCAATGTCGGTGTCACGATTTGCACGAGTATGCATGTAGGTTCCGATAGCATGTGTACAATATACATCACGGGAAATGTAAGGACAGCGCATAGACCGATAGCAAGCGACGGAGAAGAATAGTGGGCGGAACTCAGTCGAGGTCCATGTCGATGCCCATCGCAATGCCGTCGCCGGGGACGAGCGCGGATTTGCGGGACGCCGACTTGGATTTCGACTTGACCTTGATCTTCTCCGCAATGGGCGAGTCTGTCGTCTGCAGCTTCTCGACGGGCTCGACGAGATCTGTGATCGTGGGCTGCACGCGGAGGTTCTTGCGCGTTTTGCGCGTCTTTTCGCGCGCGAGGGACATGCTGCACGAGTTCAGCGCACACGCCACACGACTTGGTGGGAGGAACCAAACGCACCGGTTCTTCCAGAAAGCATGCTCGCGCCGTTTGCGGATCTCTGCGACGCGCTGCATGGCCTTGACGGTCGTTTGCATGAGCTCGCGGTCGTAGCGGACAGGCACGTTGCGCCGCTTTTCGAACTCGTACGTTGCGTCCTGCAGCGAACCAATATAGTCAGTGCTATGGTCTTCATAAGGTTAGTCTTGCACGGACGATGTTCATTTCCTTGCCCGCCGCCTTGCGGAAGGCTTTTGTCCATTTGACCTTGCGAGGATTGCGCTTCATCCTGCGCAAAGGGTCGTAAGCAGTGTGCTATAGAAATGATAGTATAGACACGAACTTGAAGTTCTTGTGACATCTGAAGGGAGTCAGACGATGTGCAAGCCAAGTGGCTGAACGCACTTTGAGGAGCAGAAACGAAACATTTTCGCGTCGTTGCGCACGAATGCGCTACCTGTAGCGGATTGTAAGCGAGCAATTACAGAAAGTATGTAATACATACCATGACCTGGGTAGCAGGGTTTTGAACAAAAGTAACACTTTTCTACGCGCATGGCTGGAAGGGAAAGAGAAGGGCGAGTCGCCCGCCGGCTCGGACCGTTCGCTGCTTGACTTGGGCTCTGCTCTTACGCGTCGCGCAATGCCCGCCGCGCCGTTCTCCCAATATGCGTCCAAGTTCCTCAACGCTTCGTTCGCACAGCCCGCGGCGAGCTCAATGACCACGTCCCAGCCGCTCTTCTATTCCTTCACCGACCAGTCCGAGCGGGACGACATGGCCGAGTCGCGCGACCTCGACGACGACGACGACCCCCATCTGCGCCGCTCTTCCAAGGCCACGCTCGACCAGTCCCAGGGCTACGACATCGACGACGATATCCTGAACCCCTTCCAGGACGACGCGCCCTTGATTCCCTCGGAGCCGCGCCCGCAATCTGGGTGGCTGGCGCACGTCCATCGGCCAGCGTCGCCCGCCCAGTCCATGGCGTCCTCATCGTCAGATTCACGCTCTATTGAGGGCCCGCCAGACGACTTCTTCGCCGACGCGCACACCCGGACGAACCTGCGCGAGTCGTTGCTGCCTCGAGACGGCATATCGCGCTCCGTCTTCTCGCTCCCAGACCCGCGGCGGGTCCCATTGCGCAAGTACAACGACCCTGCATGGACGGTCCTGTACTGCACAAGCTTATCTGCTGTTCTCGTCGGCTCGATCGTCGTCTTTTTCGTCACTCGCGTGAGTTGAGTCACCTATCGCCGTTCAATGTGGCTCACAGCATCACGCAGCCTAATCCATCGCACGACGGCCCGTTCCCATACGCGACTCTCAAACACACTGTACCGCTACTCACGATCCTCACGCTCTCCAGCGCCCTCGCATCCTACGCCCACGTCTTTCTCCTCCGTCTGGCCGTTCGGCCTGTATTACTAGCAACCGCCATCTTCATCCCCTGCGCACTCTTCTTCGCTGCCGTCTGGGCGTTCGCGGGCAGCTTCGTCTGGGACGGTTCCGAGGGCACATGGGGCGAAACCGTCGGGTACGCGCGTCCCCTTTTCGGTGTTCACGCGTTTACGTGTTACTGACGCGTCCCCTTTGAAACTGTCACGTCACTTCCCACACGTGCAGGCTCCGCATATTCTCGCTCGTACCGCTCATAAGCGCCGTCCTATCGGCGCGGTCCCTGCTCGCGAGACGCAAGCAGCTCGAGCAGACAATCAACGTCGTAGAGCTGTCCACCACTATCCTGCTCGCGCATCCACCGCTTTTCGTGCTCTCCCCCGCTATTCTTTTCGCGTGCATGCTCCTGTCGCTGCCCATACTATCGCTCGTGTTCCGTCTGTTCCTCGTTGGATACTGGGGCGGAAGCGCCGGCTCGTGGGAGTGGCATCTGAAGACGTACGCCGGCTGGCTTATCGCGGCCGTCACTCTCTTCTGGCTCTGGACGTGGACAATCGCGCGGGGCATACTACGCGTCACGTCTGCAGGAGTCGTCGGTCACTGGTATTTCCAACGCCCGTCGCCGCAGGCAACGCCGAACCCCGACGCAGATGAGGCAATGACGACGACCACAGCGGCTCTTTTCCGCGCCACTGGCCCGTCGTTCGGCTCAGTGGCGGTCGCAGCTCTCTTCCTTAGCGCGGCACGGGCACTGGGTCTTGCCACGCTCGTCGTATATCGCGTCACGACGCCGCCTGCCGTACCACCCATGTTCAACCCTCTCGTCATCCCCTTGCGTTTGCTGGGCAACCTCCTACGCAGTCTGAGCAACTTTGCGCTGGTGTACGTCGGCCTTACTGGCGAGGCGTTCTTCCCAGCCGCGCGGCGAGCGCGCGCGTTGACCAGCATTCGTCGGCCTATCGCGCGGAGCGATTATACGGTGCTGAGCACGCTGTTGCTGTTGAGCGCTGCTGCCGCTGGCACGCTTTCTGCGCTTGGGACGTACCTCTTTGTTGCGCACACGCTCTCCGCGCCCGGTAGCGCCCCGTTCTCGGCGTGGCTTGCTGGCGCGGTGACGTTCCTCGTGGCGTGGTATAGCGTCGGCCTCGTGGATGACATGTGAGTTTCCCTGCCTCTGGTGTGGATCTGTATTGACCTCTTGTAGTGCCGATACGCTCTACGTATGCTACTGCCTAGAGCGCGACTCAGGGAGCGAGATATGTCGAGAGGCTTTCGCTGCGGTACGTCTTCGTTGGCCCTTTTCTTGTCTTCCATGGCTTTTTCTCACGCGCACATCCCGCTACAGTTCGAGGGTGGACAGCACCATAACGGCGTACCTAACGCCGCGACTCCATCACCATAACTCACGGATAATTTCTTTTGCATGCTACAGTACTGCTACTTCGCACAGGTTCCCGGTCTGCATGCTTGCACATTTGTATGTACGATGTATAGAAGACGACGACACGCCCCCATATCTCATCTGTCTGATGCATGGATATAACGAATTTTTGCTTTGCTTTCCATCGTGGTCGTGGTTGGTGTATCCTGGTGAAGAAGCGGAAGAAGCCGCACAGCGTGCGCACTCAGCTCTCCTTTCTGCGAAAACTCGCAAAATGCGCGCCGCACTCCACTTCTGCTTCCGCTTAGCAGCGCGTACATCATCTACTGTCCCTAGACGACCATTTCACGTCTCGTGCGTACGAAGAGCAGCAAACGACGCGCCCGCGGCCGAGCCCCAAGCAGGTGCGTGAACCAGCCAACCAACCGCACCTTCACGTCTGATTGCGCACCTGCAGAACGGCCCGTTTCATCCTGTCCACCGTCGACCGTGCTCGTTGGGCTCAATTGGCTGAAAGGCCAGCCGCCGGTGCTCGCGTTGCCGGACGAGGAGTACCCGCCGTGGCTCTGGACGATTACGTCGGCGAAACCGATTCCGGACGACGGGCCTGGTGGGAAGGGCGAGAAGATGCGTATGCGGATCGAGAATCGTAAACGGATAAAGGAGCAGAACTTCATGTCCAAGCAATAATATCACGTACGCGCGGTGCTCTCTTCTCTCTTCTCTTCGTTCGCTGCAACATCGGTGGTCTTACTGTGTGCTCCAGCCAGGAGTGGGCCTGCGTCCTGTATTGGGATTGAGCATTTGACATTCGGTACCGGCGTACCATGTCAGGACTTTGCAGCTGACCTTACCCAGCTTCCGCATGCTACAAACCGCTTCATGTGTCCTTGCACTATCGTCATGGCCACCCCTGCCAAATGCTGGTCTGTGGAGCTGAAGCTCTGCACGGTGCGACGGACATTGTGTTGTCGTTTGGAATGACCCTGTGGGATCCTTGAATTGGTTGAAGATGGTCTCGCAACCTGCATTTCCTGCTGGCGCTAACTATGAGGCACAGCAGAACTTGGACCGTCTTGCGTATTGCTTGCACCTCAGTCAGCCTGAGAATATGTCAGGAGTTGCTGCCCCTGGTTAAACATAACTTAGCAGTGCATTACCACTCCATCAAGGGTCTCCGTAGCGCGATACCTCGGACCATCTCGATAACTTTATTCAGTGTATATATTACAACTGGACGTGTGAAGGTGCCTCAGATTGAATCTGGACAGGCTGTGACAGCGGGAAGTTCTCAGAGTCCGATCTGTGTCGTTGTTGATACCCCTCACCATCGCCCGCATTCCCGAGCTCAAGAGAAGGGGCGCTGTTTGCGTTGCCCGGTGCAGCAGCCATCTCTTAGTCTTCCCTTCTTCTCTCCCTTTTCTCCAATGGCGTCGACCGCCTCGTCTTCGCGTGGTCCTCAACTTAGCGAGGCTGGCCCGCTCCCACGCAAGGTCGGCGAGTTTGGCTATCCGTCATCCGCGAGCCTCCACCAGCCAGAATCGGAGGCAGACATCACGGAGAGCGCAGAGCTGCCTGCTCGCCATCCTGCAGACAGACCAGACCCTGTGCAACCGCCATCTCGCACACAGCCAACGCCTGCGCAATCTACGGCCGCGGGCTCGTCGACCACAAGCCTCCAGTCGACCATCCCGCCGAAACGCTCTGGCCTATTATACCGTCTTCGCTCGTCGCGCGCGCCGCCGCTCTTCTGGGGCCTGCACGGTCCCGCCGTCATTCGTTTCGTGCTCATCTTATTCATGATATGCGGGACCATCACCGGCTGGGCGCTCACCGCAGGACGGCTCGGTGACGCCAACGCCAGGAACGACAACGGCACAGCGGCCAAAAACGACATGCTCGCGCAGATGGCGGGCACGATGGGCATCTTCGTGCACGTCGCCTTCGCGGTGGCCCTCCTCATCGAGCTCGTCTTCATCGAACGCGCCATATTCCAACTGCGCGCCGAACGCTGGTTGTACAAGCACCCCGGCGAAGCCCTCCCGCTGCACCGTGGCGGACGTGGATCCTCCGCCGGTGGCGTAGGGATGAACTACGCCCCGTGGAATCGTCCGCCGCTGCCTACCTATGCCTCAGCCCTGGGATATCGCGGTACGGGCGACCCTGAAGACGACGCCATCGCAGCGCCGCCACCGCCCGCGTACGGCAATACGCGCGGGAGCGTGCTCCTGCTCTCCAACGCGTTGCGCCGCATCTCGCATCTCAGCCAACAGATGTCACCGCGCACGCCGAGGGACTTTGAGCAGATCCCGGAGAGCCGGCCCGTCAGCTATGTGAGCGCGGCGCATGACGACCCAGAAACCCGCAGCGCCGCCGAGCGTGCGCGACAGCTTGAGGTTACCCTCGCGCGTCTCGAGCAGCAACAGTGATATGCAGGACCATCAGGCTCTGTCTTTTGTATACTCTCCGCCCCGCGCGTAGGTGCGGGCTGTAACTTTTGTTGGCACAGGCTTACGTTCCTTCCTTCGTGTTCGTACGCTCTTCGTTCTTTGAACGCTTTTTATCCACCGAGGACAGTGGTATCTTTATACACCGGCATCTGTCAGATTCACGTCCGGCGTCTTGCAGCAGCTCCTTCATCTGTCACATCTCGCCCTTCTTGGATGAAATCTGGACGGAATTGCCTTGATGCGCTTCCTGAAGGCGCCATTACATCGAGCTGACTTGACGGTTGGGTTGCCAGTCTCCAAATACTACCCAAAATACCCTTGTTCTCACGCATTACTGTAAGCAATGCACCCGGACGTGGCACAGTGTGTGCCACCTACGCCTCGTCTATAAGACCATGACCGTGTACTGAGTCGACGCTCCCTCAGTCCGTTATATTACACGGCTGAGGTGAGACTGTCCGTCCTTTCGTGTACAATGCTGTATCACTCATGTACATCAGTTCCTCATTCGCGCCTACGCGCTCATTCAGACTATGCGGTTCATACTTGTCACTCTGTAGACGACTCAATCTGTGAGAAGGCTCCGAAACAAGTCCTTTCTGGACATAAAGCATAAGATTTTGCTACCGTTCATCAACGAACGCGGAGTTCGCCGTCCTATGTCCGTCCTCTTTTTCTTTCCATCCGCGAAGGTTGTGTCAGCTCACCGGTTCCCACAGCTAGATTCCACGAGTACGACTAGTGGCTGGCCCTTTTATTTGTATGTCTGCATTCATGGGCTGGGTTGTGTCGTCCGCGGCGCGTTCCACGAGGTGACCGATATCGGCCAACAGCAAAGGCACACTAGAAGGCCGTGCGCGCCCATGTCGATCCCGTTGCGAGGTCCTTTGCACCTAGGCTCCTGAACGTCTAGGGCGCGATGTTCGCGCGAGAAACTCCTTCGGCGGCGGCGTGGAGCATCTTGCATTTCTCCGGTCTGCCGGGGTCGCTTCCCCCAACCTAATAGCTGCCTATTCCGGCAATGAATCGCACTGCTTGTCCTGCTTAAGCTTGTTCAGCCTTCAATGCACTCGTCTAATTCGGACACGAGGGCAACCCTGCGTGGCCAAGTGACGAGCACTCCCAATCCAGCGGATAGTACTCCCAGACCCGGGAGCGACAGTCATAGCCGTCATGCTGGCTGTATTTCCACAGCCGTGGCGACCTCGGAAAGATTGGTGCTCATGTCGAGAAGACGCCACCGTGATAAAAGGGCCCGCTCTCACGCGCCGACGCAGCACAGAAGCTGGTAATTACTCCCAGTACTCCTGCAGTACTTACCCTTGCGTCTCGCGCAACAAACGCACTAAGTCTTCGCGGGGTGCACTCGCCGCTCGTCGTCAGGCGCGTCAACAAGGCACAGATCTCGTCACGCTATCTTGTGATCAGACGAAATGCACACGCCTTGTTCTTGCACTGCTTCCGCGAGCAGCGATCACCCGAGAAATCGAATCCATGCCACATTCGCCTGCAAATTTCTCGGTTCGGGGCGAAAAGGTCCCTGCGCTCTTGAACCCGCTTCCTTCGCGAAGTCGCTGTCGTCGCCCTGCTGGCGGGTAGTCGTGCGAGCCTTGCCGGACGCGAGTCTCTCCCCTTTGCCTCTTCGCTCCCTACTCCCACCACGGGACGCGCGCCATGACCACCAACGCGACAGACCTCCCGCCGCCCATCCAGTTCATCGTCGATCATCCCGCTCAGACGATAGGGGCGTGGTTCTGTGAGCCATGAACGCGTCGTCGTCGGCTCAATTCATACTCACGCGCTCCGCAGGTGGAGGTGTTGGCGACTTCGTGCTCCAGGTACGTTACGCCGCGTAGCAAGCATCGTCCCTTCTCACGTTCTCTACAGGGCGCAATTGTCGCTCTCGTGCGTTCTTCTCGACGTCTCTCCCGTCACTCTCTCTCACCACATCCACACATTGCACTGGCAGACTGTGGAGTACTTCGCTCGCTATCCGAATGACGACCGACGGCACCATGCTCTCGTCATCGTGATGTCTGTGCTCAACATGCTGAAGACCATCCAGGTACGCCCAACGTCGCCTACGCGTTGCCGAGGAGTAACTAACCTTGAGGCTGTCCAGACGATCGCCATTCTGTGGCACAAACTGGTCTTGAACTTCGGTGATTACTACAGCGCTGCGGGCTCGACATGGTTCTCTATATCGGAGACACTCGCGGTACGCCGCGGCGAACTCGTGATCACCGTGTTCTTAGTACTGACGTTACTTGGATAGAGCGAAGTGATATGCCTCATAGCGCAAGTGAGTCGCAGACGCTTCCAACCACGCAGCCGTCTCTGACGTTTCGCAGCTCTACTTTATTAGTCGGCGAGTCGCCTCCTTGCTCTCATGCGCGCCCACTAATGTGTTCCTCAGACTATATCGGATGCTAGGGAGCTCTCGAATCCTCATCATTCTGCCACTTGCCCTCACCGTCACCATGGGGCTCGCCGGCAACATTGCCCTTACGGTTGAGGTGTATCACCTCCCCACCGTACAAGCTCTTTCGAATTTCAACACAACCGTCATCGTTGCGTTGAGCGGCGTGCTGGCATCTGACACTATTGTTACCATCGCGAGTAAGTTTCCCTCTTGGTTCAGCCACCTCTAGGGGCTCATCAATGATTCCGCTCAGCATCCCTGGTACTTGTGCAATCCAAAAGCGGTTACAAGAGGTAAGATCGACATGAGCCGTGTGTAAGACGTGTGCTGATGGTTTTCTTAGGACCGACAGTCTCATTTCCCGGTTGCTGAGGCTGACATGGCTTAGCGCCGCCTTCCCTGCAATTTCTGCGCTCCTCAACCTTGTAACATATGTCGTCCTAGCGCCGAGCGGTAACAGCTACTTCATCGCGTAAGTAGTTCCACTACAGACTGAGACAGTTGCGCTGATACTTGCTCGTAGCTTCAACTTCATAATGCCGAAGCTGTATACGATATCGATGCTCTACACTCTAAACTCGTGCGCATCGTCTGCGTCCACAGTAAAATTCACTCACTCACTCGTTACTACGACTATCTGCAGGCGACGACAACTTGCCCAAGGAGATCAGTACATCATGAGCAGCCAATTGGTCGCACGGTCGGGGGGTATCGTGATTGAGACCGAATCTATTCGCTTTACGGACGGTCGAGCCACCGAAGATACAACCGCGGATGCGAAAGTGGCGCCGCACGATGAGGAGCATACTTATCACGAGGTATGCGATCCTTTCAATTTGGACAACTAGCTCGTCGCTAACCAACTTAGCAGCACCCGCCGCAGAAGTACTATCGGCCCCATAACGTCGCCTCTACGGACTCGGCTCCCCATGCGTTGTGATTGTAGTCGTACATGGTATCTCACTGGTTCGTCGTGAAGTTCCTGACACTGTAAACTGTGCCGCGGCATTAAGAGAGATGAGGCACGGTCCCTGGTCTTTCCGCCAGCTTGGGACGAGATTCACATCGTCGTCTTCGAAAGATAGATTCCGCCGGAACGGTACTCTCTGAGACGATTTGCGTCGCCATCGGTCGGCAAACCATATGTTAGGGGCGTACGAACGTACGGTAGCTGTCCGCCTGGAGCTCTTGCAGAAAGATCTCCGATGCAGCACTAGACTCTGCCTGGCCGCGGCGAAGCGCTTGCACCGGAAAATTTTCGGTTTCCCGACGACACGGCGCATCGTGACGACCCCAGCCTCGTGGATTGCCGATCGCAGGGGTTGCAGGCATTTGAATACAGCCTTTTAGGGACTAGTCGCGTTGCAACTTGAACCCGTCCATAAGGCCCTGCTTGCTTTTTCAGTCGCACGCGCATCGCTCGGGAGACGATGTCCAACAACACCGAGTACCCTCCGTTCATCCAGTTTACCGTCGACCACCCTTCACAGACCCTGGGTGCTTGGCTGGCTGGCGGAATTGGTGACCTCTTCCTCCAAGGCGTCATCATCGTGCAGGTGAGCTCAGAACCTCAAATCTGAGTCCTTCCGCGCTGAATCTCGCACACGAAGACGAGCAACTACTATCGTCGATACCGAGGCGACAGCTGGAGGCTCAAATGTCTGGTCGCTGTCATCGCTGTCCTCAACGTTCTGAAGTCCATACAAACCGTACGAGAACACATTTGCTCCATGCCTGCCTGACATAACGCCCACAGTGCGCCATTCTCTGGGACAAGGTGCGCTGCAGCATCCGCGCTTGCTGTCGCGATCTCACTCGTCATAGTTCGTAGCCTGCTTCGGAGGTTAGTGGTACATTCCAGCGCAACGTCTCGTCCTCAATCCAGCTTTCAGATTGGGTCGCTGTGAGCCTGACGAAGGTGCGCGGTATCCGCGCTACGAACGTGCTGTGACTGAGTAAAAAAAACCTTCACAAGTGGTACGCTGCCGTGGAGACCCTGACGGTACGAGTTGATTATGTCGTCAACGTCTATTTCTCATCGCGCTCAGAGCGAGGCAATCGCGGTCATATGCCAGGTGCGGCGACGGTTTTACATCTGGTAGAGGAATTATCCTTCTCACATCGCTACAGTGCTACTTCGTTGTGAGGCAAGTGTTTAGAACCCTGAGGTTGCACCGCTCAAGCCGTCTTTACAGACTGTATCGTATAGTCGGCAACATGTGGATGCTGGTCCTCTGCATAACTCCGTTCCTCCTCGCTGGAATCGCGGGCAACATCGCACTGGTGAGCGTTACGGAGTCATGAATCTACTCCAATGGTCTGACATCTGCGATCAGACTGTGTTGGTATTCCGGGCGGTACGACGCTTCAGACGCTGCTATGACCCCTGCTAACACCGCGTCACAGCCGTCGTTTTACTCTCAACAAGCGTTCAATGCCACCGCAAGTAAGCCGACCTTTGCATGGGGAGCTTGCTACTTACGTTCACCAGCTACTGCCCTGGTGGGAATCATGGGATCTGACGCCATCGTCACAGGAATTAGTGAGTCTACTTTTGATGCGAAGAAGGTCCTCCTAAAGACGACACGGCCAGCTTCGTTCTATCTCATTCAATCAAAGACGGGATTTCGAAGGTAGAGCTCGTTAAGCTTGTCTTGTTCATCGATAACAGACCGCGTTACATCCTGCAGGACGGACAGTCTTATAGGACGGTTACTCCGGTTAACCTGGATGTCCGCTGCTTTCCGTGAGTCCCCATCGCGAGCCTGAAGCTTCTGCTGAGTAGACGGTGACAGCTGCTATCTGTGCTTTCCTAAACCTCGTATTCTATCTCGTGCTTTCGCCGCGAGGTAATGGGTGGTTTATCGCATTCAACCTGTGGCTGCCGAAGCTTTACACGTGGGTCGACGGGAAGTTCGGCACACGCATCCCTGTGACTGATTTGTTGACTCTGCCAGTATTTCGATGCTTTTCACCATTCTGGCGTAAGTGCTGTTTCTTCGCCGATGGACAGTCGACTCATGCAACACTGTGTCAAGCCGACAGGGCATTTACGCAGATGACCCATATGTCTTGACCTCGAGGGCCCTGAATACAGTGGGGAGCGGCGTACATGTCGCCACGACCACGTCGATTCACTTCAGTGACGCCCGGCCCGCGCAGCGGAGCAGGGCTGACGGCGACCGCGACCGCGACCGTGACGCTGCCAGCAGCGTCTATCACGATGTCAGTACCCCTCACGCAGAGGTGAATCTTTATTGAACTTTCAACAGGGAAATGCGAAACTTCGGGAGGAGCTATCGTACCAGTCTCAATGACAAAATTCAATCGTTCCCTCTATCGAGGCAAATATCATACGATGCATTGTAGTATGTACTAGTTGATCTCGTCTTGGGGAATCTCAGCACCTGCTTTCCGCCACACACGGAGCGAAGCAACGTCTCCTTTCCTCCTCGCCTTTGTCACCGCCAGCGCGACAAAGCTGCCTTTGATATCGGAACCACCGAGATGAGCCCCAGCTTTTACGAGCGTGTCTACTACCGCCTCGTGCCCTTGTCGGGCGGCCTGTATATGACAGTTAGTATGAGCCTGCGAGCAAAATGACAGCAAGCCTACGTAGTACAGCGGCGAATGATCCATCGAATCGCGCATATGGACCAGCGCTCCGGCCTCGAGCAATGCATTGACGCAGAGAATGCTGCCGTTTAACGCTGCAGCATGTAGCGGCGTCCGACCCGACGCAAAATCGACACAGTTGACCATCCCGCCTGCGATCGCATGTCGTCCAGTCTCGCTGCGCTCGGCCGCAGCCTCAGCCTCAAGACAAAAGGTGACGGCGTCGACGTCATCCCTCGCAGCGGCGAGATGGATGAGGAAAGGCGCCAACGCCGCCTCCGTGGTAACCGTCTCCGACGCGGTCGAGCCCCATGTGGCAGTCACGTCGAGAGGCTTGTGTTCACCGGATTGATCCACCGTGATCGTGATGGGCGGCAAGTGCCCTCGCGAACCAGAATTGGGGAATGAGTTGGTCGAGATGCGCACCACCTGAGCAAGCATGTCTTGCACCCTCTCGGCGGTCGTGAGCGTCGGAGGACGATCGCCCGAAGCCGCAGTGAGCTCGCCTCGTAATGGCTTGCCGACAAGGCTTCTGACGTCCTGTACAGAAAGCTCGCTTTTCGAGAGCAGGTATGCTAGCTTCGCGAGCGCACACTGTGGTCGCGTTGAGTCCACAAATTCCGAGAATGATGTATAATTCTTACCTCCGGTGTCATGTCACCGCCGGGGACTACACCCGACTGTAACAGCGTTTGTCCAGTCTCGTAGGCATCTGAAACAGAACCTTTTGTGCACTGCGAGATGGCGACGATAACGACGCCGCGATCACAAGCGTCCCGAAGGGCGGTCATGAGATCCTGGCGCTGAGGGGCATTACCGGCCCCGAACGTCTCGAGGACGACACCGCGGATAGGGGGCATGAGGAAGGCGCGGACAATGTCGCCAGTGATACCCGGAAAGAGACGAAGAGTCGCTGAGACGAAATGAGCGGCAGCTGTGGTCAATCCCGGGGCTGTACATACCGACTTCAGATGCCATAGCTATCGATACCGGTCAGTATACGGACGCGCTCGCGAGCCTGGGTGATGGGGGAGGGGTCACCTTTGTGGACGTGGAATTTGCGTAGATTGGTTTGTCTGAGCACGTTGCTCCAGTTTACAACGACGTCGATGCCGACTAACTCTTGGTGAGCGTGCGTACAAGTCCTTTGCAGATGGACAGACCGTTTACAAGGGCTGGGAAATTTGGGCTTTCGAATGCGTTGAGAGCGAAGGATGAAGTCTTGCTACACCGGTTGCCGCGATAAAGGACATGGTTAAAGTAGAGCGAAACCTCTTTGATCTATGTCAACGCACGGTATATCGGCCTCAAAAGACGCATATGAGCGCACCTGGGATAATGTAGTAGCCGGCGAGCCAGAGCGCTCCTAGGAAGTTATCCACCGCATCGTTACGCAGTTGAGCAAGCGGGATTTGAGCACCAGTAAGTATCTAAGAGCACGTCAACGGAAGACAGTCCATGAAGCGGACGAGACGAACCACTGTTTTACCGAGGTCTTCAAGCAAGAAACTCAGTGCGCTGCTTGAGTAACACATCGTATCCGTCCCATGAAGGACGACAAAGGCATCAAAGAGGTGGTAATTTAGCTCGATTTCGGTAGCGATTCTTCAAGCAGCGTCATGGTCAGCCTACGAGGTGGCCCTTCAGGGCTGAAGAGTACCTTATCCAGTCTGTGGCAGCCCTGAGTCAAAAATCACAGAAACACGTCAACGGTACCTGTCATGTCCATGTTACTCGAGTCCAGTAAAGGCTCCCACTACGTGGGATAAGCCGCACGCACAGTGTTCTGAAGAAAGTGCAAACCTCGAGAATAGCGTAGCGAATTCGTTTCCAGTTCCCTTGAGCGTCAAGTGCGCGGGGAGTAACGAGACTGGGTATGTGCATCTCGTAACAGTCGCTTGATACCTTCTTCGACGTATGTTGCCTGAATAATGTCTGTCCCGGCGGTGCACTTCGATCCGGAGGCGGAGCAATCGGTCGTGAAGAGCGCACGAGGAGTGTTGGCACGTGAGAGCCTGTAGCAGGAGGAATAGCGGTCGCGCCAGGAGGACTGGAGCTTTCTGTAGGACTGGAACGGCCAGAACTATTGTGTGACCAGGCGCGAAACCCTTCAGCAGTCGATGCGTGCGAGAACAGCGAGTCGCCGAGCGGATCGTGAAAGCGCGTCTGAGCCCGTAAGGATTCGACAAGAAAGTGCGGTTCAGGGGTGAAGCTCTGATTTGCGCCAACGAGCATGCCTAGAGTATCGTGCGAAGCGCGGTTGAATCGTCAGATGCGATGGCGCATGACGGACGAAGAGTTTGACCTATTGTTCCACCAGTGTACAGAACCAAGACCTTGGTGTCTACATCTGTGGATGCGTCGGAAGCCAGGATGCCGTGCATTGGTGGGATTTGAAAAGAGGCAAGACTTCGCCGGTGAACGCCGCGCCACATGCCAGTGTGCGTTCTGCGCCGGTTCACCCCACCGTGCTACTGTAACTCAAGCCGCAAAACAATCCCTGCTTCCCCTCTGTTCACTCGCGACCGGCGAGTCAAAGAATAGTTCCGTACTCCCTTAAGGCGCTGTCGACACCGCCCTGTATCTCCGGACCGTTGCCTACAGATACTTCAAGTATCCACTGCGCCATTTGCTACTTCAGCACTCCGGACTCTCCACCCCCAGGCCTGTCCACTCACCATGTCCACGCAGATCCCGCGCTGTGTCGCGTCTGAACTGCCTCCAGAGATCTTGGAGCATATTCTTGACCTCAGTAACGCTGGTCGCATTCGAACACTCGCGGCCGTTGACGCAGCGGCGAGGGGTCCTCGAAACGAGATCTGGCTGCGTACCAGCCAAGTCTGTAAAGCCTGGGCAGCTGCATCGCAGTACCTGCTGACACGCGACATCTGCGCCGGTTCGCGGACGACGCCGGGTCTCAAGAACAAGGGTGAAGTGTCCTGCCTCGCTGAGCTCGTGCAGGTACTCGCCACGCTCCCCGACCGCAAGCACGTCCGCTCCGCTCAGATCGAGCTGGGCAATGGTTGGACGATCGATACGACTAGGCCTGTGACTTTTCACGCCAACCGCTACAACGGTGGTCTAGGAATCTCGTGGGGCCAGCGCCAGAGGTTGCGATGGGTGAAACTCGCATGGGGCAAAGCCGACCTTCTTCCTCGACTGTTCCAGCTTTGCGACAACCTACAGCACCTCAGCTTGACGTTTGCAGACCCCGTCATTTCGGCAGATAATCATATTGGCCACTCGAACATCACGCTGCTTCTGCCTATCCACATGTGGATAGGAACGGCCCCGTTGACCAACCTTCGTGCTCTCTCGTTCACATACGCGACGGAGAGCTCAAGTGCGCAAGCTGGCCAGACCGTCTGGCTCCTTGCGCAGATTCTGGCGCTTACGCCACATATCGCGGCGCTGAATGTTGACACATACTTTGGCGTCGACTCGGACGAGCACCCAGACGTCGCGAGGGCCGCACCCGTAAATCTCGACGCCCTAGAGGAGCTGTATATCAGAGGCTTCGCCCCGTCCTTCCTCTTCTTGTCGAATATGCCCCGTCTAGACCGACTCGTCTGGCACAGTCCCGACTATCGACAAGTCGATCTTATCCCCACCTCCGTGCGCATCCTTGCGATCAACGGCGATCGGCATCCAACTAGACCATCGTTCGCTCGTCTTACACGCCTGCAGCACGTCCTCGTAAACGGCAGCGACCTATGGGACGGAAGTAGCTTCCACAATAACCAGTACAGAGCTATGGGTCAGGAGAGCAAAGGCTACTATCTACGGGTCGTCCTCGGCAGGCTCCCGCCCGGCCTCGACAGCTTCACGCTTGTCGAATCTTTCGCGCTTCGTCTCGTGGAGCGGGACACGCTGTGCAGCGCTCTGATGCGGTGGGCCGAGTCTGACGCTCGCGCCCTCCCGCGCAAGTTCACTCTACTGCACCAGGCTGGACCCCTGCCGGCGCATTACGTGCACAAGGAATACGCATTCGAGCCTTTGCATACGTGTCCCGAGTTTAGAGCGGTACAAAGCCTGCTCGTCGAGAAAGGAGTCGAGGTTATTCTGGTAGGTCCATTCTTCATAGTTCACGCCGTCGCAGATGATCTGATCTTCGTAGGGCGATACGGATGACCAGTTTGCTACCCTCCGCTTCCCCAGCCCGCCCGGGCCGTGACTCACATCTTGATAGTTTGAACGTGTAGTAGTACTGTAGTAGATGGGCGAAATGCCCGCCGACGACAGGTCTGTTACGAAGATTGAAGAATTACAGACGTCTTGCATGATCCTCTGGCATAGCGTCACGGTGCCGCAGACTCGCAACTGTCGTCCACACCCGCAGAACGCAGCAGAACGCGCTGCCAGTGGCATCCGCCCGCCATGCTGTCAAAGAGGTAGCAGACACGTTGATCATCGGACGTGAACCATGCACGTAAGGATAACGCTGTCTGGTCCCAACTCATCCTTGACGAACGCCGGTAGATCGCCGATCTTGCTACACAACCAGGTGATGAGGCACGCAAGACAATTCGGAGCAGACAAATACACACGAGTAAGACATAGTATACAGCATCGTAGCGCTGCGGTTCAGTACCCGCCACCCATAGAGTCTCCGCCAGAATGTGATGCCATTTGTCGGCGCTGCGAGTCTTCAAGTTTCGGACAGTTCGAGATACCGTGACCCAAACCGCCGCAGACCGGGCAGCCCTTGAGCGTGCCGCCATCCGCGCGTGGGTCTTCGATGGACAGTAGGAACTGCGGCACTCTGCGCAACAAGTCAGCGCAGTCATACGACACAGAGAGAGAGAAAATACGCACTTTTGACCGGCCTCCATTAACAGATACTTCAAATCCAGCAACGTCTGTTCTGCGGTGTTGAGGTTCACGAATGTCGTGGCGATACCCGTCTTGCCAGAGCGACCCGTGCGACCGATCTGATGCACGTAGTCCTCGATCTCCTTGGGCATGCTGAAGATGATGACGTGTTGGATCTCGTTGAAGTCCAACCCTTTGGACGCAACGCCAGACGCGACCATGACGTCCTTCTGACCAGACTTGAACGCCTTGATGGCGTATTGTCGTTCGTCCTGGGCTAGAACACGATGTCAGTGAGGTGCCAGATACAATCCGCAGCAACGAACTTTTGGAACCGTGAATTGCGACTGCCTCGACGCCCTTGAGAAGCAGGTATTCCTGAATGTCTTCTCGCCGGTCAGAACAGCCGTCCGAGAGCTCGAGAAGTACGCACCGTCGACCTCGTTCTTGTTCTCGCTGAAGACAATCACGGGCGGTGGCGTCTTCTGCAGACATTCCAGGAGATAGACCATCTTCGCCTCCTGCTTGACGTACTCCACAACCTGGAGCACGTCCAAGTTCGCCGCACCGGCACGCCCAACGTTGACGAGGACGGGCTTCACCAAAGACTGCTGCGCGAAATCTTGAATCTTGCGCGGCATCGTGGCGGAGAACAGGAGCGTCTGGCGCTGGTGCTGGAAGAAGCTCATGATGTTGCGCACGTCCTCCTCGAAGCCGAGGTCGATCATCCGATCCGCCTCGTCCATACACATGTACGTGCAGCTCTCGAGCGTCAGCTTGCGCTTCTCGAGCATGTCGATGAGCCGTCCGGGAGTCGCGACGACAATGTGTATGCCCTTGTTGAGGACGTGCGATTGGTCCGACATGGAGATGCCGCCAATGCATAGGAGCGTGTTGAGTGGAGGGTAACCTCCGCGGACGAGAGCGCTTGACCAGTCGAGAACATTCTCGTACGTCTGCGTTGCGAGCTCGCGGGAGGGGCAGAGGATGATCCCAACTGGACCCTCGCCTTTCATAAACGGCATTTTGGACTCTTCCTCGAGAGCGCGCATGATGAGGGGCAAGCAGAACGCGAGCGTCTTCCCAGAACCGGTGAACGCGATGCCAATCATGTCGCGGCCTGCAAACCTGAAGGACGATGAGTGTGAAGAGTGAAAGGTACTCACGACTTACGCTGTGGGTATGCCCTGAATCTGAATGGGCGTGGGGCTGATGATCCGTTTCGCCTTGAAATGCTTCACCAGCACCTCCGGTATCTTCATATCGAGGAAATTTGCTATGGGTGGTGGTACGTCGTCGCCTTCGACGATGATGTGGTTCTTTTCGCGTATTTTGCGATTATATTCTGCGTCGCGATTGAGCACATGCCGTGGTGGTCGCCACCTAGGGACGTCAGCAAGGAAATTTCAATGGTATATATACGTACGAGGTCTTTAGCGGTTCCGTATAGGTGATACCCTGGGCGAGCTCGCGATCCGAGGCCAACTGTCGCCTGTTGGCAATGGCCGCGAGAATTTCAGCTTCTTGCTCCTCTTTCTTCTCGTTGTCAGTCTTCTGCGCGTCTAAGGTCGTCAGTAGATAGTCCTGGCAGCCCGGACGCACGCACCCTGGACGGCCTTGCGCTGGTGGACCTCCTGGGCTTCGACGAGCAGGGTGCGCTCCTTGCGCACGCGTTCTCGTCGCGCCTCTTCCTCGTCTATCAGGTCCTGGGTCGCCTGCTCCGCGTCTTGCTCGAGTTTGCGCTTCTGGCCGACGCTGGACGTCGTCGACACGAGTTTGGCGAGCTTTTGCTGGCGCCGCTGCTGCACAGGCACGTATGGGACGTAGTCCTCGTCGTCGCCGTCGAGTTTGTACTCGTCGTCGGGTTCGCGTGCCGGCATGGTAATGGTAAGAGGCAAGACGCGCGCGGCGAGCTCCGAGTCAGCTCGCGTCGACGTCGCACGTGGGCCGAGTCGTCGCTGCGGGTCGCGCGGTCCGGATCTCCCTTTGGTGATTCTCAGCCACACGCAACATTGCAATTGGTCGTCATCTTGACCAGGTGCCAGTATGGCTGAGCTCCCGCATCGCCGCTGTACGTCGTCTAGCTCGCGCTCGCCGCCGTGCTCAACCTCGGCGCGCAGTTAACCCGCTACTGAACGAGTACGTGCTCGTATCGCCCCAGCGCAACAAGCGTCCGTGGCAGGGCCAAGTCGACGACAACAAAACCGAGGCTGAGCCCCAGTACGATCCCAAGTGCTACCTCTGTCCTGGCAATGTGCGCTCTGGCAAGACCGAACCCAACCCGCAGTACGAGTCGACCTGGGTATGCATCGCTCAGATCGGGGAGATCGCGCTCTGACGTCTCCCTGTTCTGCAGACGTTCCCAAACGACTTTCCCGCGCTTCTCCCGCATGCAGACGACGTCCCACAGGCTCACCCACTGCTCAAGGCAGAAGCGGTAACAGGCGCATGCGATGTCATTATCTACAACCCGCGGCACGATCTCCTCATGGCTCGCATGTCGCGAGAGCAAATCCGGGCAGTCATCAAGGAATGGCAACTCCTGTATGACACCCGCGGACATCAGGAGGGCATTAACAACGTTCAAATATTCGAGGCGCGTTGCAGAGAGCCTATAACCTCTGCGCATATGCTGACATTCACGAAGACTCGCGGTGCCATGATGGGTTCTTCCAATCCCCATCCGCATGGCCAAGCTTGGTCGACGTCAAGTATCCCGACGGAACCTGCTACAGAACTCAGGTCTCTCAAGAAGTATGCAGAGGACCACGACGGCCAGTGCTTGTTGTGCGAGTACGCTTCGCTTGAGCTGCGCGAGCAGACTCGCGTCGTATTCTCGAACGAGCACTGGGTGGCAGTCGTTCCATGGTGGGCAACATGGCCCTTCGAAGTCCTCCGTGCGTATACACTCAATTAGTTCACTATTTTCCTAACTTCTCGGTAGTTCTGCCACACCACAGACACATTGTTTCCATCGCGGACTTGAACGAAGCCGAGCAGACAACGTTCGCAGACGCACTGAGCCGCATAACCGTCCGCTACGACAATGTCTTCAAGTGCACGTTCCCTTACGTCCTCGGGATCCACCAACGTCCCATCCCCAAGACGGCTGACACCGATCCGTCTCTCGACATCGCGCATCTCCACGTACACTTCTACCCTCCGCTTCTCCGTAGCGCCACGGTTCGCAAGTTCCCTGCCGGGTGAGATATCCAACCGATACATACGATTGATGCTAATGCGTCCATGCCAGGTTCGAGATGCTTGCAGAAATTCAGCGCGACTTGACGCCCGAGACGGCTGCCCAGCGCTTGCGCGAATGTTCTGAGGTGCATTACCTCGATGGAGCGGGGACTGAGGCTCCGAAAGAACCTGCGCTTGCGCATGGAGAGACGTCAAAGGCGGAGAAGTAGAAGAACTTTCGATTTTCCAGCTCTGATTCGCGTCGTCGTGGCACGGACTCACATAGTTTGTTGTACAGGAAACAGAGCGACCCTCTTCCGCAGAATATGTAGCGTGAAAATGAGCTTAAAGTGTTACTCGGCCATATGCGCCACTTGCGACTCGCTGAGGCCCATGAAGCGGTTACAAAGGCCTTCACACGGAGTCCGCCGGCGCTCCGGTCTCAAGCATCCGTTCACATCAGCACTCGTAGTAAACATTGCCATACTTCAGTCACTCGGCTCTCAACCACAATCTACATGGTCGATTTGGGCGCCATCTTTCGACGGTCACGTATTGCCGACGTTAACGCTCCCAGTCCCGATCGTTGGCGTCCGGTACTGCGCATGCACCCTCGCCACTGGAGCACCTTCCTTCTCCCTACAATAGGCAGCATAGTCCTCATAGACGATACAGCGAGTGCTGCACACGAGCCTCGCTCGGCGGTCTTGCGTACTCTGAGCGGTGCACAACCGGTTCGCTTGGAGGAGTTGGCTGTCCTTTCGAAAACTGCACAAAAGGTGTGTACGTAGCGCATGCAGAGATCAGCTGACACGTCCAAGTCATTAGTTCGCGACCTCCGCCGCCTTCGCCGTGTGCATCATCCGAATGTTCAGCGCATCCTCGGCGCTTGCACTCATGACGATACCTCCACCTTCTTGGTCGTACAAACATTCGACCAGGGATCGACGTCCCTCGGGCTGCTGCAATTTCTTCGTGAAACGCCTGGGATTGATCGTCGTCAGATAGTAAGCAATAAACGTACTGACGGTTATGATTTCCTAATGACCGGGCTTTGCTAGGTCCTTCAAATTCTTGACGGCCTACGGTTTCTACATGATTTGGGGATTATACATGGAGATGTGTGTTCTGTAAGTAAAAGTTAAACTAGAACTTCCTTCATTCGCGTAACTCCATTTACGTCTTCCAGGAGAGTATCTATTACGTCAACAGCATCCCACTGCTCTGCGGCTTCCCTTCTTCATACGCTAAAACTTCGGAAATATCGCTCTCGTCGATCAAGTGGGAAGAAGACGAGGACGAACTAACATTCTCCATTCCGACAGACACTGATGCTCCTGCAGAGGAGATCGTAGAGTATCCGAAGCTCTATTTGAGGCATCCGTCTGAAGTCCCCGACACTGAGGTCCCTGATAGCGTCAAGGAACGCGTGCCGCTGCTTTTACGTTCCCTGAGCATTCCTCAAGACCTGTTCGCAACTGGCTTCCTGGTAATGGAGGTACGTCCCCTACTCCGGCTTGGAGCGTGTCTCATGTTCTTGCCAGATCTTCAGCGAGCTAGCCCCACACAGCAGTCTCCGCGCATTCCAGGTGCTGCGCCTCGCGTTGCAGGGGCAACAACCTGCACATCCTAGCCGTGAGGGAGCACTCCGTGGTCTCGATCGGTTTTACTGGCAATTTTGTCTCTCCTGCTGGAGAGTCGGCGGTGAACCCGATGCGACTCTCGAGCAGCATATACGTCGACTATCACAGGACCATAGCGATACAGTATGGCGAGCACCTTTCGCCCTGTCTCACGCACAGATAAGCGACATTTGTCGCCATATTCCCGACCTCCACAGCCAAGTTCACGACTTGCGGGTCGTCAAAGATGGACGTGACGCAGAAGCGCAGCTGTACGAAGTGCAAGGTACATGGCGGCATGGCGACGAATGCACGGTGGTCAATATCATTACCCCGACGCTTTGTCGTCGAGGGTCTTTGCGACGCATCAATGTCAGTGCTGCTTTCCGTCACTTACACACTTGATGGCTTAAGTTCTGCAGGACTTCGAGTCCGAGGCCTTTGTCTGGAGCCAGCTTCGTCACCGCAATATCCTCCCGTTTCTTGGGACAGTAATATACGAACACACCCCGTGCTTTGTGGTGCCCTGGATGGAGGGCGGTACATGTATCGACTACTTTCGAGCCAAGCCGGAAGCCGACAGGTTGCATATTGTGAGTCTCAGTCGAAGGGGCGTCTCCTCCCTGACTGGCCCAGCTTGTACAAGTCGCCGACGCGTTACACTACCTCCACTCCAGGGAACCTCCCATCGTGCATAGATGTGTCCGCGCGGTACGTTCGACGCAAACTACATTCCGTCTAGCTCAAGTTGACTCGCTTGTAGAGCAGCGTTTTCGTCTCAGCCACCGACGTCGCGTTCCTTGGCAACTTCGATTTTCAGCCGCTGCAAGATCCCGAACGCAACTTCGACGATAGTCGGCTCGACGATGCTGGCCGGTGGACTCCGCCTGAGATGATCATAGCATATCACCATTCGACAAAGACCGACGTGTTTGCATTTGCCATGCTGGCGTACGAGGTCAGCAGCACCCTCCCAGCGTAGAACAGCGTCTAACACAGGATCGATAGCTCTATTCAGGGCGTATCCCCTTCTACGGAATGGTCTCGGTCAGGAAAAGAATCATTGCGGGCCAACGCCCACAGCGCCCTCAACACATCTCGCTCACCGAGATTTGGGCGGTTGTTGAGCGTTGTTGGGACCACTCTCCCGCCGCGAGACCGTCGATGGGAACCGTTGTACGAGAGTTAGGGAAGGGCCTGACTGTGGTCCGTCAGCCTGAGGAGTAGCGATGGCATGTTCCACTCACGACAGTGCGATACAAGCACATGTCAGGCGGTCACGTCAAAGCTCGGCAGTCAAGCACCACGGTATTCATTACTATTCACCCTTCGAATCCACTACCATGAAACGGAGGAGATGCGTGATCATGATCTCCGTCCGGATTAGATATCCGAAGCACGTTCCAGAACCGTCCAAATCGCCCACGCATTCTTCGTGGCCGGTTTCAGAGTAATGAGTTCGAGCGCGTAGAGTTCCGTCTTCGAGTACTTGGTGCACGCCTATGAAGTATCGATTCATCGACGGCCATGCGAGGCCAGATAGCCTGGTAGGCTCACCTCAAGCGACTCGAAACCCATGTAGTAAGTGAAAAGCCTGTCATGCGTCGGGTCGTGAGAAGTGCCTTGACCCCAGTGGCCGCCGCTGAATCCTCCGTCTGGAGCATCGTAGCAGTCTGTGAACGTCTTTTCGGCTGCCTTGACGATCACGGGGTCGGAAAGTCTGGCGGGGTCGATGACGAGGAAGCCCTATAAACAACGAATATGGGATATTAGATGCGCCACGAACTGCGCGACGTTTCGTGCGTACGAATTCAGTCGTCGGAGCCGTGAGGGAAGGGCGCGGAAGCGCGGCGTTGTCGAATGGGGTAGAATACGATTCCGCGGCGCCGTTGGCATCGAGCGCGTTGACGGCCTCGCGGAACCCAGCTTTGTCGAAGCCCGTCGGGAGTACCTTGGGCCATTCTCCCGCGGAGGTTCAGTCTCACGCTTTATCCACCGTTAGAAGCTATATACGCACGAATGACCCAAATGAGAGGCTGAGGAACACCCTCTACGACAGGACGCCACTGGCTCCAAGGCTTCTCCTCGCCGTAGTATTGCTCAGTCGCTCCGCCCTGCTGTGCCGCGGTACGACGAAGCGCGACGAAGCGCTCGTCCGCCGCAGACACGCCGTGCAGAACGACGATCGCAGAGACAATAGGGGAGTCCGCTGGCATGGTCGTCGTTGGCTGAAGAGATGCGGAAGGTGTGGGGTGACCTGTACTGTGCGCAGTGCTGGCCTCTATATAGTAGGCGAGTTGCCACAAAACCGAAGCGTGACTTCGTTGTGCGCGCGCGCCGGGTGCATGCTCGTGTAATAATCGTAGCGCTGGTCAAAGCCATGGTTGGCAAGAGCAAGTCCGACGAAACCGGCTCAGTTAGTTTCGATACACTTCGGCAACGACTTCGCGCGGGTTAGAGCTGCATAGGATGGGGCAGCAGCGATATGAGCACCGAACATCTGCTGAGTAGAGAAGACAGAATGCACGGCGTGCGCTGGAGTCCATCACAGTAGCAACACTTGATGGCGCACGGCGAGTACGAGACGCACGTACGTGGCGTAGATGGCCAGAAAAGCCGTGCCGCGTCACAATGAAGTAGCCAAGACAACGGCTGAAGGGAGATAGGACCGATATGTTTGCGTCTAAGGATGTACTTTGGTTCAAGCTCTGGACCAAGCCATGTCCGCCCATGGTATGTACTCTAGCAGTTCCATAGGCAGGAGGTATCTGTGAGCTCGAAACGTAGAAGCCATGAAGTGCATCGACAGACTCGGACACACTTGCACGTTGCAGAGCGCGATAATCAGGCGGCCGAGCGGAATGAGAGCAAAGGAGAGAACGCTTCGGTCGTCACCGAAAGCCGTCACCGCCAGCTGAGCTTGCAATATTACTGTAATCACAGAATCCAAGGCGCTATTGATTCATTGCAATGGGATTATAAAGACACATTTGGGCACTCGCAAACAGAACCTCTAGGAGGGGGGAGGGCCGATCAGCTATAAGTCTGTGGCACGCTTCAGTTCCACCCAGATAGCCCAGCCATTCTTGGTCGCCGGGGCAAGATTCTCAAGCTCCAATGCGAAGAGAGGAGTCTGCGAATACTTTGTGTGCAGCTATTACGACGCGGAGTCAGTTCACAACGTTCGCGTTCTGATTGTGATGATGGTACCGCACCTGCTTGTTCTCCCAGCCGAGGTAGTACATGTAAAGTTTGTCATGCTCCGGGTTTGAGGAGGTGGCGGGTCCCCAGAAACCGCCGGTGAAGCCGCCGTCGGGCGCGTCGTAGCAGTCGGTGAAGGTCTTCTCGATTGCTTTCGCGATGGGTGGGGACGAGATCTGCGCCGGGTCGAGGACCATGGTGGCCTGAAACATTATTGAATAGGATGCGTCACGGACAGGCGGGTGAAGACTCACGAATTCCGTTAGAGGTGCGTCCAAGGCAGGACGAGGAAGCGCTGCGTCGTCGAATGCGGTGATGAAGGTCTCCGGCGCGCCTTTCGCGTCTAGTGCGGTGACCTCCTTTGTGAAAGCCGCCTTGTCGAAGTTCTCGGGGAGAGTCTTCGGCCATTCTGCATAGAACACGGTGAGCCAAGTACCGGGGTCGCGCGCGAATGAAACTTGGACGTACGAATGACCCAGACAATTGGTTGCGCTTCTCCAGCCTTCGCAGGCCTGAAAGGGCCGAGGGCCTTCTCCTCGCCGTAGTACTGCTCGGTTGCTCCGCCCTGCTGAGCTGCACTGCGACGGAGGGCGGCGAAGCGCTCGTCGGTTGCGGAGACGCGCAAGATGAGGACCTCGGATGTGATAGGAGTCTTGGACGACATGGTACGGAAGTGCAGAGAGGTTCTGACGATAGGAGACTGTCTGAGAGGGAGAGCTCGTGCGAGAAGTCGGTTCATGGAAAGAAACTGGATTCACAGCGCGCTATATAGAGCCAGCCCGCCACCAAAGTTGACGCCTGCGAATGCGCAACGGACGCGTAGAGTCAGCGCATGTCAGCCGCTGAGGTCGTGATGGGCAAGTTTTAGCCCCGGTCCGCGCGCGATTGCGAAATCGGGAAGAAACAACAGCACAAACCAAGTCAAACCCTTGCAAACTTCGGGTCAACATTCTTATGTAAGCGCTACTTAGAATGAGACGCTCGTGGGCCGCTGTGGCCGGTCAGATGCAAAGAGGTCAGCCTGTGCACGTACTGTACATGTACAATGGAAGCCCGGAGCCTCAAACTGTGGCAAGTTGGCAGGCTTCGGCATGCAAAACAAAGGTCTTCTGCACCCGACGTTTGCACAGCCTGAGGCGCGTCGGGATACGCGAGGCTGTCCCTCCCATGACCCGGAGCTCGCTGGAGCTCCTCGGACCTACGCCGCATGAGTCGACTGCCGTGCTCTCTGCCTTGGCGGCCGTGCGCGCAGGCATGACCGAATGCAGGTCGAGCGCAGCCAGAGCTTATAAGGGCCGGGTCCGGGTCTGACGCACGCAAGCATAGCCACCGGCCGCCCATTCCCCCCTCATAACACTTCCAGCGATGAACCGGCTGTCCGCAATGTTGAGCTCTCGACCCTCGGGGCGCACCCCAAGTCCCAATCCCGCCGCATCGCAGCAGCAGCAGCAGCAATACGCGCACCGGCCCTCGTACAGCAGCGGCCACCACCAGCCCCCGTACCAGCAGCAGCAGCAGCAGTACCAGCATCACCAGACTCCACCGCCGAACTATGGCGGCCAGAGCGCTGTCGCGAACTCTGGCGCAGGCGGCTTCCAACCCCATCGTCGTACAGGCCCGCCTCCCGGCGCTGATCCTACTCTCTGGGCCTGGTTCTCGGCGGTCGACGCAGACGGCTCTGGTGCGCACATCCCCCGACGCTGCCCGCCAATTCTGGGGCTCATCGTATGGACAGGTTCGATATCTGCCACGGAGCTTCAGCAGGCGCTCGTTAACGGGAACTGGACGGCGTTTGATCTCGATACCGTCAAGGCAAGCATCTGGGGTGTCTCAAACGGCCGCGCATCCACCGCTGACACTTGCCCATGAAGATGCTCATGACGATCTTTGTACGTTCGACGGAACGCCATCCATTCACGTAAATCTGAACCTGAACAGGATACCGATCGCTCTGGCACAATAGGCTTCAACGAGTTTGCGGGCTTGTGGAAGTACATTGCGGACTGGTAAGTTCTGTGCCTACGCCTGCACAAGCAACAGGTGACTGAACATCTCGACAGGCAAAACGTGTTCCGCCATTTCGACCGGTGAGGGCCCAGCGCGGCTGACGTTAAACACACGCTCATTGACCGTTGCAGCGACCGCAGTGGTAATATCGACCACTCTGAACTAAGCGCCGCCCTCGCCTCCTTTGGCTACCACCTCTCTCCGCGCACGATACAAGGGATCGCCGACAAGTACTGTGAGTGTCCGCCTGCACGGACTCTCCGCGCGGTCCGCTCTTCTTCCCCTCTTGGCTGACACGATCGCAAAGCCTCTCTGCCCGGGACATCTGCATACGGTGCAGCTCCTGGCATCACGTTCGACAGGTGCGTGAGCGCCTCCTGTTGAGTGCGCGTGGAAGACGTCTTGTTCTGATTCGCGCGTCGGACAGATTCGTTCGCGCATGCGTCGTCGTCAAGACGTTGACAGAGAGCTTCCAAGGGTGCGCTCGTCGTCTCTGCGATCGTTTCCGTGAGAAAGAAGGCTGACTGAGCGCCACACAGGCTCGACACTGACAGAGACGGTATCGTCGCCATGTCCTACGACCAATTCATGAGGGTGTGTTCCAACCACCCATCGCGTAGCTTCCCGTCTCTGACGCAACTCCCGCAGGTCGCGCTTAGCGCGCCGTAATACGAAGAACACATTGTATCCCGCCCACGTTTCAGAGTGTATTGTTACTACTCTAGGTACCATCTATGACGACACGCGTCGTGTAATAGTGTTGTAGTTTTTTCCTCGCGTATCACGCTATACCGAAAGCAGCAGCAGTCGATGACAGGAGGCGGGCGCATCCGCAGATCGCGTCCGGCTCCAAGCCAGCGTGGCCGCCTGGGCACACCTCCGCCCCAGCGCTGATCGCCCGTATAAGTTTCAGATCCCATGGTCCCGTGCAAGATTCTCGCCCCGTGCTTGATTCTGTCTCTCCAAGATGCCCAACACCGTGCTCCCGTCATACACGCGCCCGAGCAAGTTCACGTACCGACTTGGGCAGCTCAAGCACTTCCCTAAGAGGCTGGTCTGCCCGTGCGACGCGGGCGTGGGCACCGTGCGCTCGTTCAAGATCACGCCCAAGTTCGATGTCAAGCTCGACGATGTGCTCAATGCGAGGCACTTACCTCCGCTCGGCCTCAAGGAGTTCGAAGAATACCTCCTCTTCGTCGAGCATAGCGCTGAGAACTTGTGAGTGCCTGCTGTCGCTTACTGGATCAGGAAACCAACTCGTATTTCAGGTACTTCTGGTTCTGGCTGAAGAAATACGAGGGTCAGTTCGCTTTGCAATCTGTCCCCGCATGCGTGTTTAGATGCGAACCTCGCTTGCAGAGACGTACTCGAGACTGGGATCCAATGGCGAGATGGAAAACAGGCACGACATCGAGCGCGAACTTCGAGAATCGTACGCCTGCGCCCGCGCGACCTTCCTCGTGCAAGGCGCGCCGCTCGAGCTCAATCTGTCTGCCGACACGCTCGACGTCCTCCCTGAAACGCCGATCCCAGCTGACGACAAAGAGGCGCCGGTGCAGCCAGCCGAGTTCGCGGCTGCGCGCCAACAAGTGACGGATATGCTCCAGCACTCGCTGCACGCGTTCGTCGGCGCTCACTCTCGAAACGCGGGACGCAATCGTGGGCTCTTCGCGATCGTCGTCGGCCTCATTGTGTGCGCGGTGGGCCTCGCCCCGATCCTACTCTCGTTCTATCGACATGGGCGATTCGTCGCTTTCGCTGCACTGCCGTGTCTGTGGCTTGGTGTCGGGACGCTTGTCGCAGGTCTGCACGGAGTGAGTGCATCTGCACCTGCACATAGACTGCGTCTGACGGTTTTCAGGTATGCGTGGTGATCTTCCTGTTTGGCGACGCGCGACAGCTGCATCCGTTCGAGCTCGTGTCACCATCCGAGTCCGACATCATGCAGGCGCGCTCGATACGAAGCCGTCGAGGCAGCGCAGCCAAGGGCGACAAGGAAAGAATCCATTTCAATGGCGCGCGGCGCAGCGATTCGTCAAGCATCGAGGAGAAATCGTCAAAGCCCACTCTCACGAAAGCAAGCCCGCGCGTCGTTGACCTGGGCCTGCCCGCCGAGCCGTCCAGCCATTCGGACCACAGCATCATCGCGCCGTTCCTCGCAGGTCCAGACGCGGTACCGTTCCCGCAAAGTCCGTCGAACTCGAGCGGATTCGATTGGGCCATTTCGTCCAGCAGCTCCAGTATGATCGCCAAGCGGGGCCGCGCAGGAGAAAACATTCGTAGCATCTGGGCCCCGATGGCCGAGGTCATGAGCCCGATTGTGCGGCGAGGTCAGTGGGAGATCGTTATCAGGTCTTTTATCGTCGGGCTTGTAGTCGCACTTGTCGTGTGTGGAATCTGCGCCGCGCCGTACAGCGGTCGACGACGCGGGTAGGCCGAACGTTCGAATGTCGTAGTCGACAAGTCTGCTATAGCTGGATCATCTGATTTTTTGTAATGTACCGAAGTCATAGCGTAGTTGAATCAACCGCCGAAGTGTGAGGTGTTCAGTCACGCGTGTGCACAGGTCTGTGATCAACCCTGAGGATACCGTGATGTTCGATAACTTTGGATAGTGCACACAATGGCGATGAGCCGCTATTGAATGTGACACATAATCTGTAACAGACGCGGCAGAATCACCGGAAGTGACCCTTGCAACCGAAGGTAGCGAGAGTGAAAAGTCAGCGCGCGTGGGACGTGGGCACGGGCGTGGGATGTCGAATGGGCGGCGAGCGCAGAGTATAAATGCCGGACACGACAATGCACGGCGGACGAGTGTCGCGCGCAATATGGCGAACACGGCATCTCGCAAACGAGGGCGGGAGATGTTTGACGAGAGGGGCGCAATCAATGCATGCGGCGCGGAGGAGAAGAGCCTGAGTGCGGGGTTCGAAGTCCGTCACAGCGTTCTTCTTCTCATCATGCCTCTCTTGTACTCCCGCGATGATACTGTCAACGCCGTCCTGCAGTTCTATGAACAGATCATCCGTCACCCACACCTTGACGACAGCGCGCTTGTTCTACCACCTCCCACCGGCTGGGACTCCATCACGAATGTAGACGGAAAGAATGAGACCGTCCTCGACTTGCTGCGCCATCTCCCCTACCTCCGGCCACAGGGTCCATACGAACGGCTTCTCGTCAACTACGAGACGATTCCGGTCTTACACACCGACAGCCATGATAGACTCGGCGAAGATGTGTACCCCCTTCCGGCCCACTGCGTGTACCTCACCCACAGCGTCGACCACCTCGGCACGTCATTAATCCTCGACACTAACGAAGGCACCATCACCGAGTTCTCTCACGCGGGGTCCCACCTCACAGTTCCGTACGAGGAATACGAAGCCCTGCCCGAGACGGAGAAATGGAAAGCTCATCGCACGCTGCCCGCCGCCGAGCTCCTAGCGAGATGGGCAGAACGGTACGACAAGTTGGTGTGGATGTTGGTACCAAACCCGGTCAGGCAGCCGACGACGGGAAGATTCTACAGTCGCGCCGAGTTCGAGTTGGAGGAGGAGGACCTTGTGCAGCAGGGGCTGCTAAATTCGTGGCATGCTCAGGATGATGATAGCAACGTTGATGAGGATGAGGACGAGCTCGACAGCCAGCAGCGCAGGGCGAGGAATGCGGCGAGGAAGCATGTGGAAGTTTGTGCAAAAGCCGCAACCCGTGTTGAGGCTGACTTGAGCTGACTTGGCGTTTACAGAATGTGTACTATACGTACCTTCGCTGCGGATGGCCGGGCCATTTCGACAAGGAGCGGTGCGCGGCCGAGCTGTTGGAGCTGGAGAAGAGCAGAGATGCGGAGGAGAGGCGGCGGATGGATGAAGCAAACCCGGATGCAGCACTGTTTGACTGAGGAGAGGAGACGGGAGTTGAGCGGAGTTTCACGGGCGTTCAAGTTCGCTTCTGCCTTGGCTTGCGCGTTGCACTGAGTCCTCTGCCATACTACCACCGACCGCGGAGCCGCGCCAAATCATCGAAACCGGGACTTACCTGGTCGGTCCTGCGTATTCGTGCGCGCAGCTTCGAGTTGGAAACCGAAATCTCGTTCACCTTTCGACAACCTTTCGATGCCACTTCCTCGTCTTTTCGGCCGCCTCCTCTTTGGTCTCTCGAGTGCTGGCGACAGTCAATTCACGATACATGATTGCAGGCCCTGCGGTACGACCGCGTCGGGGCCCGACTCATGGTACATTTGCACCGGGTCACCGACGCCCGCGCTTCTCCGCATTTGCTGTTCTGCTCGCGCAGAGGCGCTGTTCCGCCTACCTTCCCCTCTCATTTCCGTTCGTTTCCAGGGTCTTCTTTTACCTCCGACCTGTGGACAACATGTGTTTCCTTTGCTGATGCAAGTTGTCGGCACAAGGGACGTTCAGCTGGTGATCGCTGACTCTGTCTCTCTGTCTCTCTGTCTCTCTGTCTCTCATTGGCAGACTACTAGTGCCTCAGTTCCTCCTTGCTCTAATGACTGATACGATGAAATACTCTGCCGCTGTAGGACAAATGTGCTTGTCTTGCAGATGGACTTGGTGCTTCTGCGCGCTGGGTTGTCTGTGAGGTTCTGGTTCTAGGCGCTGGTTCTCGTGAGCTGCTTCCCTAATATTCGTGTGGATCTGTGGCAATACACCCAGCAGGGAGTCAGTTGCAGACCCCTCATCGCCAACGGACCAGAAACAAACATCAGGGGATCCTGTGAAACAAGGATCCTCAAAGCACTGCATCCCGTCTGATCTGCAAAGTTAACCAGACTTCGCTAAGTTAGTACCATGGTGCGACCATGGAGGAATCCTGGGTGCTGTGGTTTTGCTGTTTTCTTTCCTCATCCTCCCTAATGTTCCTCAACACCACAGACAAACATGCGAATCCTGTGGCAACATTTGCCACAGTTTTTGAGCTCACATCTGAGTGCACGTCTGCAGCGGAATATGGACATGACCGAAAAGAGAAGACTCACAAGAATTTGATGAGGGATATGACGATGACGTGAACATGTGATTCCAAGTGCCTGAGCCTGAGCCGTTGAAGAGCCCAGTGCGGGGTTTTAGTCGCCTCACTGCACTCTTTCTCGATCTTACTCGCCATGGTTCTCAAGTTCGTCCCGTATCCGCCAGACGCAGACCTCAAACGACAGGGTATTGCGCTTCCAGATTCGAAGCGCCCAGGGCAGACTGGTACGCACCCGATTCAACTTACCGGTGGGCTCGCTAACCCCGTTTCCATAGCCGTTTACGCGAGCGGTGCGCAGGATTCACCAACTCTGGTACTGTGGCTAAATAACATGCAGCGTGGTGGCCGTCGATACAGCCCACAGACTACGGCGTGCACGTCCTTGCCGACGTTTTCGAGTCTGGTCTCTCGCGCGGTCCACAGCGCGCACTCCTCGGGTCCCGGCCCCGCATACCCCACTCGTCCCCCGCCAAGCTCGAGCGTCGCTATGTATGGCAGAGTTACGGCGAGGTCGATGCCCGCAGACGTGACCTCGGCTCGGCGTTGTACACGCTCTTCCGCGACGGCACCCTCGGCGGCGGCGACCTTCCCACCATAGGTGTATGGATGGTGAACCGGTCGGGTAAGTAGCACTTCGTGTGGCTGTTGCCTCACTCATGCCTCTTTTTCAGAATGGCAGATCGTCGACTTCGCTGCTCATCTCTATGGCCTCGTCAGTGTCGCACTTTACGACACCCTGGGTCCCGATGCCGTTGGTGCGTTCCTAAACACTCACCTGTTGGATGAAGACTAACGGACGCACTAGAATACGTGTATGCAAACACGTATCCAGATCCTGGTCCACGCTGACTTGTAGTAGGATCAACCATTCCGAAATCACGGTCGTCTTCGCCAGCGAAGCACACATGCCGACGGTCCTGAACCTCGCCGGGCAAAAGTGCCCCAAACTGCGCATGATCGTCTGCGTCGACTCGCTCGAGCCGCAGGCACGCAATGCGCTCAACGCTTGGGGCAAGGAGAAGGGCGTCAAGATCGTCGAATTGGCCGAACGTGAGTAACGAGCTTAGCTGTGCCAGGGTCTTAATTTCCCCTCAGTTGAGGAGCAGGGACGCAAAGCTCGCGTAGAACCGCCCAAGGTTGTCCCCGAACAAGTCTACTCGATATGTTACACCTCTGTGAGTCGTCTCGCATCCAACTTGAATACTAAAACTGACCTCTTCAGGGCACCACCGGTAATCCTAAGGGTGCGGTCCTGACCCACAAATCTACCGTCGCCGCCGTGAGCATGTGGTGCCACGGCGTGCCGCTCGACGAGAAGGACATCACGGTCATCTCGTACCTCCCGCTCGCGCATATCTACGGACGCATCATCGAGCTCTTCATCACTGCCGTCGGCGGACGCATCGGCTACTTCTCCGGCGACACGCAGATGCTGCTCGATGACTTGCAGATCCTCCGACCCAACTACCTCCCCACCGTCCCGCGCGTCATCAACAAGATATACGCGGGCATTGCCAATATGGCAAAGCAGCCTGGTCTGAAGGGTGTGTATTGAAATGGTGTGGTGACTTATATACTGATATCTCGAGCAGGCGCGATGCTGCGAACGGCCATTCAGGCTAAGCTGCAGAGGTTCCACGCGACGGGAGACTGGACGCACCCGGTATGGGACCGACTCGTGTTCCGCAAGGTGCAGCAGGTCGCCGGCGGGCGCATCGAGGGCCTCGCGTGCGGGTCCGCGCCCGTCGCGAAAGACGCGTACGACCTCATGAAGGTCGCGTTTGCCGCGATGGGCGTCGAAGGGTACGGCATGACCGAGACGAACGCGACGATCACGCGCACGATGCCGCAGGACCCGGAGGCGAGCGGTATTGCAGGCTCCCCGCACGCGTTCAACCACGTCAAGCTCGTCGACGTGCCGAGCATGGGATACTCGGCGGAAGATAAACCGTACCCGCGCGGCGAGCTGTGCGTCAAGGGCGAGAACTGTATCAAGGAGTATTACAAGGACGCGGAGAACACGAAGAAGCTCATTGATGAGGACGGGTGGCTGCATACTGGCGATATCGCGAGCGTCGACGAGGTCGGCCGGTTCAGGATCATCGACCGCGTCAAGGTTCGTTCATTCTCTCGCCGTTTCTTTTCCCTGCTGACGCGTGTTTCAGAACATCATGAAGCTCGCGCAGGGAGAGTACGTCGGACTGGAGCGCGTCGAGAACTGCTACAGCGCGTGCTCGCTGTTGCAACAAGTGTACGTGCACGGCAACTCGCTGCGCGAGTACCTCGTCGGCATCGTGATCCCGGAGCCCGCGCCATTCGTCGAGCTCGTCCACCGCGCGACGAACGAGAAGATCAACCCCGACGACCGCGCTGCGATGGAGCGCGCCGCGCGTGATCCGCGAGTGGTCGAGCGTGTGCTGCAGGAGCTTGACAAGGAGGCAAAGCATAATGGGCTCAAGGGGTGCGTGAATCTCCCTTGGATCTCGACCGTGACTAACCACCTTGTTTATAGTTTCGAGCAGATCAGGAACATACATATCGAGTTGGATCCTTTCACTGTGGAGAATGGGTTGCTCACGCCGACGTTCAAGGCCAGGAGGTGTGTAAGTTCAATCGTTTGCAGGCCCGACACTGACTTTCCGTAGGGCGGACGTCGATAAGAAGTATGGCCCCATCTTCGAGGGCCTTTACGCGGCAGGTATTCCTGCGCGCTCAGCGAAGGGCAAGGGCAAGGGGAAGTTGTAGTTATTCCCTCATAATCATCTTACATCTGTGTGTAATCCATCTGTTTATTTCGCGGGGAGTGGAGGGAGAAATCCAACACCTATGTGAACATGTGAAGAGAAAAGCATGCAAGAAAAAGGGGAGGAAAGAGCATACAAGAAACAAAGAGAGTAAAACGGGGGAGAGAAAACTGTCCACGAGTAAGCGTGCACTGGGCGACGACAGATACATACTCAGAAAGTAAGCGAACGTAATATATAGGAAGAGGGGGACACCGAGAGCGAGTTCAGAGCGTGGTCTCCATCTCCTCGGGCTCGCGCGCGGCGGGCGTGAGGGCTGGAGAGGTGAGGAGAAGCGAAGGCGAGGGAGTGCGGGATGTGAGGCGGAACGTGAAGTTCTGGGCCATGCTCTCGTAGCAAGGGTCGCGCGGGAGCGGGTTCATGGTGTGGGAGCGCGAGATGGGGGAGCCGAGGACGGAGGCCTGCCAGCTGTCGAGGTCCGAGGCGTCGAGCTCGCGCTCGCTGCGGCTCCGGGCGCGCTTCGAGGCAGAGTCAGCGGTGACGACCACACCGTCGTCGCTGGCGGAGGAGGAGGCTGAGCGGGACGTGTCGCGGCGGGCGACCTTGTACGGGTGCGGGCGTTCGTAGGAAGGTGAGCCCGCGGAGCCAGACGGCAGGGAGAGCGACGAGCTGGCCGAGTGATGGCCGGAGCGGCGGATGCGGGCTATGGGCGACGA